>CAUYQG010276060.1:0-10558 GCA_963574415.1 Tarsius wallacei | reverse complement strand
TCGAACCAATCCTCAGACTGGGCTCAGGCAATCCTCTTGCCTCAGCCTCCCAAAGCACTAGGATTACAGGCGTGAGCCACTGCGCCCAGCCAGGACTGGGGATTTTTGAACCAGGAGCTGAAACAGGAAGTGAGGGCCAGGCACAAAGAAGGGTCCCACCCATCAGGGAGGCAGGTGGTGTGGGAGCAGAGGAGGGAGGCCGGCCGGCGGAGGAGAGGCCCGTACAAGAGGGGCCTCCTGCAGGCTTGGATGGTCCTGACTGTGGCTGAGATGCTGGCACTGCCTCAGCCTCCCATCCCCCACCTCCCACCCAGGGCACCCCAGCGGGGCTCTGGGCCAGAGCCCTGGCGGTCAGCATGTGCTGGGTCTGCTGCTCTGTTTGAAGCCTGTTCGCCCTTCTCCCATCCCCGGCTTCACACCTGAAATGCAGCTGTCGCAGCCTTATCCAGGGGTGAGTAGGAGCAGGCCTGCACTGGCTCGAGAGTGGCATATTTACACCACAGGAATCGGCAGTGCTGTACATCAGGGACACGACTGGCCCCATCTGTGACCCTAGACATGCATGCAAATCCTCCTGTGGGCTGTCCTATTGGGGGATCCCTTCCATCTCCAGGGCTGACTCAGGGGGTAACGTGTAGGGAGGAGGCTGGGAAGAGCCTCACCAGGGCTCCTGGTGCTCTCCAGGGCGGCCTAAGTTACCCAAAATTTCCCATCAAGCTTTGCATCCCCCGTAAGACCTCAGCCCTGGCAAGCCAGCAAACCAGGCCCTGCCCCGGCTGCCCTCCAGGGTCCTCAGCCTGGAAGGCCCAGGGCCCTGACTGGCACTGGCTGGCCCTTGTCAACCTTCATGGCCCCTGCAGGGGCCATATCCTCCAGGGAGTTATCCCTCCCCCTAGTCCCATCAGGACTCCCCTCCCCCGACAGGGCAAGGCCCAGGGACCATTCATCACTGGTTTTAATTCCGATTCCTTATGTGCATCCCTCATGGGCCTCTGAGATCCCTCATCCCAAAGTAGGACTCGCCCTGGGCTTCCTGGGTGTCTGAGGAAGCTACATTATTAGTTGGGGGCTCCTCAGAGGGCTGTGCCCCACAGGGAACCTGCAGGAATCTCTCTGCCCACTCTACCAGTCTGGCCATGTCCCCTGCATGGGGCCTGGGCTATGAAAGAGGCCCTGGGGTGCACCGTGTGAACCGGGGGTGGGAACCTCCTGTCTTGGGAAAGGTCACTAGGCAAGGAGCTTGGGGAGTCAGACCTACTATTTGGGGCAAAACTGTGACTACCCATTAATAAAGCTCTAATGCTGTGTGAGCTTGAGAAAGTATCTTAACTTCTCTGTGCCTGGCTCATGTTCTGTAAAATACTCAGGGATCGATTTGAGAATGTAATGGAATAAAGCAAGTAAAAAGAGCCTCTTGTTACATGTTTGATTTCAACAGGCCTGGTAGGGGCTCACCCCCGGCCCCCTGATGTGAGAATAAAGGTCTCGTTCTTCACAGATCTCCCCAGGTTTCCTGGGGCGTGAAACCTAGACTTTGAAGTCATGACTAGTGTCTGTTCTTGAATTTACTTCCTCGTGTTTTTGTTCTCTCTTGGCTTTTAGCTCTAATTGAAACGTTCTTTCTGACAATGCCAAGACAGCTCGGCTGTGCTGCGGGTCAGACGCACAAAAGGGTTTTGTCCTCGCTTGGACCAGAGTGAGACCAGGGAGGCTGGCGACGTGGGGGCGGCTGGGATCCACAGGGGTGCGTCGCCCTCAGCATGAGTGAGCGTGTCCCAGCAGGGGTGAGGGGCCTGACCCCCCCACCCACAGCCCCTGTGCAGCCGCCTAGAAACCCCTCGCAGGGCCCGCCCTACCCAGGCCCGCTGCACACTCCTTTGGTCTTGGATGTCACTTCCAGGAAGGGAGGGACAAGGAGCGGGCCCGGGAGGGGCTGGGCCGGGCACCGGTCAGAACAGTCTGTGCATCAGGCCTCCGCTGCATCCGGGTCCTGTCCACGGCCTGTGACGCCCCACTGGGGGAGGCCATGGGACATGGGGAGGGGGGATTTGTATTCTCTCTCCATAGATGGGGAGACTGAGGCATAAGGATCGGGGCCCTGCTCACAATCACGCAATGAGGGACTGGGGCTGGATTCACACCCAGGATATCTAACCTGCATTCCATCCAAAATGCTGCACTGGGACCTGGGGGTGGGGGCGGGAATTTGTCCAGTGAGTGGACAGGTGAAGACAGGGAGGAGAAGGCCACCAAAGGCCGCCCTGGCAAACCATCCGCCTTCTCCTCCTGAAAAGGGACCTGGGAGGTTTTCTCAGAGCAGAGGAGCTGAGTCAGACTTTATCCCGCCCTTCTGAGCAAGAGGGGTGATGACATTGGGGACTGTCACTCCTCATGCCTTCTCAAATACTCACGCCCACCCCAAAGGCCCTCTGTGGTCCCATGCTCCTCAACGCCCCCAGTCTAGGTTCCCTGTCACTCACTCTCTGGCTCAACAGGGACTGGCCTGACGCAGGGCCATTGCACCTCGTGTTCCCGCGACTCACTCCCAATCACCCTCGAATCTTGGCCCCAGTACCCCCGAGCCCCACCCCCATCCTGGATTCCCTCAGAAGGATTGGTGGTTCCCGATGCACTGAGAGAAGAGAGAGGCAGTTGGATGAGGAGGTCAAACAGCCTCTGGAGGGGGTGGCTTGGGTCTGAGCCCTGACCCCTCTGCCTACAGATGTGTGCCCTGGAACCTCTCTGTGCCTTTGTCTCTGAAACGGGATGACAAGAGTATCTTGTGAGCTGATTTGTGCAAAGTGTTCTGACAACCTGGTACAGGCGAGCGCCAGCCAGGGGGCCGGGAGCTTGTCATCAGGGCTTCCCTCACCCTTGGACCAGACACCCCAGAGGGCACCAGTCCATGGTGGGTGCCCAGCGCAGAAGGCAAGGCCAGACAAGAAAACAGAGCGTGGCCGTGTGGTGCTGGGGCAAAGAACTGGAGCCCCGCCCCCTGCCCATGCCAGCCTCTCCCCAACACCCCCCCATGGCTTCCTGGTCAGTTTGCAGGCCTCCAGCAAGGCTTCCTGGCAAAGCCCATTTGCATTCCTCTTGCGGTGCTGCTGCAAACTGCAGTGTGAAATGGTTTATTAAAATCTAATTAGCCAAATGGATAAATAATCCCACGCGCACTTAACCCTTTCCTGTGATGGCACCGCATCCTCCTCGGAGGGAGGCGGGCGGGCCGGGTCCTGACCTAGTTGGAGCTGCCGTCCCGCCTGGACCTGGCAGGTCACTGAGCTGGCCGTGGTTCCCAGACACACTGTCGCGTTCTCTGAAATGGTGTCAGCGTGATCCCAGCACACGGGTGTTGTGGCTGACCTTGCCCAGCTGTGTCTTCCCTGTGGCTGTCCCCTACCTGGGCTGTGAAACAGAGCACAAGCCCCGCCCCAAGCCTCAAGGGCATTGTTTCTCCCTCCACTTGTCCATGCAGGGCACGTGCGTGTTGAGCAGAGTTCAGGGGCTGACCTCAGCTAAGGAGATGGAGGATGTGAGATGCAAGCTTTGCCTTCTAGAAGCTCTTGGTCTGAGAGAGGAGACGGCAGCCAGACAAATAATTAGGATATTGGATGAGTGATGGAAATGAAAGGCCCCTTGAGCATAGGGGATCAGGGGATGTTTCACAATAGGTGGTAATGCACTAGCAAGGGTTTTGAAGAATGAATAGGAGTTTGCCAGTGGGGGCATAAAGGTATTCAAGAAAACTGGACAGCTGGATGGCAGGGCAAAGGCTCAGGGGAGTAACATGCCTGTGTTCTGTACACTGAGCAAGAACTAGAAGCAGTTTGTCACTGCTGGAGGATGGGGCACAGAGGGGACGGGGGACAGATGCCAAGCTGGAGAAGCGCAAGGCCCCGGCCCAGAAGGGCTCGGATGCCATGTGAGGGAGCTCAGCCTCCACTCTGCTGGCTTGGGAGCCACTGAGGTCTCTGACTGGGGAGGGATGAATGGGAACTGGCAGGAACCAGAAGATCCTGAAGGCAGGACCCCAGGAGGACGGTCCAGTTGAGGATGACTGACACCTCAGCTCAGCGAGGGCCCACACTGCTGACCCCTCTGATGCTGCCAGCCTGCTGAATGTGAGATTGAGAGAAAGGAAGGAAAAAGTCCGGGTCTCAGGCTGCAATTCAAGTGAGCTGCTCCCTCCTCAAAGACCAGAGCCCCCAGCGGGAGCCAGTTGGGGGTGGGGACATCTGGATGAGGCGCGGGAGGGCAGGGCGGGGGAGACAGATTGGAGTCCACTGGCAGATGGGGGCTGCACAAGCCAGGTGAGGCAGGGCACTGCAGAGTAGGTGCAGGGAGCAGGCAGGAGCTCTCCTATCCCCCTCCACCGGGAGGCAGACCAGGGACGAGAATGACCACCATCCACGAGCCATGCCTGGGCAATGTGCTCTCTGTGGTTTCTTACCTTCGAGCCTCTGGGAGAGCCTGAAGTGGGATGTGTCTCCACCCTGTAGCCCTGCACCCCACCTGCCTGCTTCCTCCCCACTGCTCTGCTCGGTGCCGCCTTCTCCAGGCAGTCTCCCCGGGCGTCCTTGGCCTTCTCACAAGCCTCCTCTGAACCTCCTTGGGGAGCAGGTAACTCCCTGCCTCCCCAGGGCCCCAGCACTCAGCACAGGCCTGGCTCAGGATCAACAAACATTCGGGTTTATAGAATCTGTGGAAGAAGGAACATACGCATGAACAGCCGTAAGCACGGACCATGCCACTCCTGGCCTCCAGGGGGGACCACCCGACAACAAGCGGGCCAGTGCTGCCCAGCCCCGTCCTGACCCGCCGCAGGTTGCTGGGCAGCTCCCAGCACGCAGCCTGGGCCACACCGCCACGAGGCCTTCCTCCCCAGCCCTCCTGGGCTCCTGGACGGAGATTGCACTGAGCCTGATGGGCGGTGCCTGGTCCAGGCAGGGCCGCCTCCTTGCTTTAGCTGATTGTCCTTTCTGTCCCCTTGGCCCTCCTCAGCCGGTAGATCACCATCTAATGGGCTTAGGTGATTTTTTGTTCGATTATGTTTTGGCAAAATGCACATGTGATTTCGGCACATAGCTTGCATTTCCGTGAAGAGCCTCATCCTTCTGCGTGTCCTTTTGCCCCTGCGCTGTGTCCCGAGGGCCCAGCTCATGCTTTCCTTCCACCTGCTGCTGATGTGCCGTAGGGAGCAGCCCCCTATTCCTCCGCCTCCCCGTGGTGGGCGCCCAGCTGGCCTCAGATCTCACTACTGCAAATGAACGCTTCCTCCACGCGTGAGAATTCCCTGGGGCCAGGTGCCCAAGGGGGGACTATGGCCGCCGGGCCTGGGTGGGCCTGCCCTGACCTGGGTTCTGGCATGCTCCAGACCACAGCCCTGCCCTCACCCCAGGCGGCGCCCTGCCCCCCACCCTTGCCCTGTCCCTGTCTCTCCACAGCACGGCCACCACCCAGGTCCACCCTGTGTTCATGAAAACCTCTGGCAGGGCCTGGGAAGTCCTTCAAAGGACAGGCACGCCTGGTGGCTTGCTAAGCCTCAGTTCCAGGAGAGCTACAGCGGGAGCATTTACTCCAAAGCTGTGAGTGAAGCGCACCCGGTTGAACCCTTGGGGGCCCCCAGGCGGGATGGGGGCAGTGTGCATGTGCCGGCGAGCACACGTGTGGGGGTGTACATGCATGTGAGTGTGTGCGTGCACGTGTGGGTGTGCATGTGTGTATTCACGTGCGTGGGTGTACAAGTATTTGAGTGTACATGCACACAAGTGCATATGCATGTGAGTGTGCTTGTGGGAGTGTGTATGTGAGTGCATGTGTGTGGCTGCACATGTCTGTGAGCACACATGTGCATGGATGCACAGGCATATGGGTGCACATATGTGACTGTGTGGGTGCATGTGACTCGTGTACATGTATGTGAGGGTTCGGGTGCACATGTATATGAGTGTACAGGTGCACGGGTGCACATGCATGCTAGTTACTTGCACACAGGTGAACGTGCACGTATGTGTGTATGTGTGAGTGCATACATGTGAATGTGCATGTGTGTGGCTGTACATGACTGCATGGGTGTGGACATGCATATGAGTGTACACAGGTGCATTGCATGTAAGTGTACATGTGTGGGTGCACATTCATGTGAGTGTACATGTGTGCGGGTGCACATGTATGTGGGCGTACACATATTAGTGCATGTGTGTCCATGTAGGTGAGTATACATGTGTTTGTGTACATGTATGTGTTACTTGTGCATCGGTGAACACACATGTAAGCATACATGCGTATGTGTGCATGCATGTGAGTGTGCGTGTGGGTGGATTACATGTACACGGCAGCATGTGTGTGGACATGCATGTGGGTGTACTTGTACTTGGGGGCACACGTGGGTGCACATTCATGTAAGTGTATGTGTGTGTGGGTGCACATGATGTATGTGAGTGTATGTGTGCATGGGTGCACATGAATGTGTGAGTGCATGTAGGTGCACATGTATGTGTGGCATACATACGTGTGGATCATCACAAGGAGCCCACCAGCCCATGTGTCTAAGCCATCTGGTCCGAGTCCTGCACCCCGAACATCTCATGTGGGAAAGGAGCCACCGGGCGTGTCCTCTGGGCTGAGCTGGGGAGCAGAACCCTGAGTCCACAACCCTGGCTGGACTCTGGCTCTGTCCCTGCCAGCCTGTGTGACTGTGATCAGGCCCCTGCCCTCTCGGCCTCTGGCCCACGCCTCAATCTTCCACCTCCAGGGTAAAGGGCAAAAAGGGAAACTCCCCAAATGCCCATGGAAGAGGTCGTGGACGGGGCATGACCGTGGCCGGCAGCCAGCATGCGTGGCCAGGCTGAATGTGACATCGCACACTGAGCCGGAGCAGTCTGCAGAAACACCAAGAGGGAAGCCTGGGCACAAGCAGATCACCGCTAAGGCTTGGGGGCTGACCCCCCCCAGGGCGAGATGTTCGGGTGATGGAAGGGCTGTCTGGATTGTCTGGTGATTGCGTTATATATTTGTCAAACTCCATCAGACTATATTCTACTGTATGTAAATGACACCTCGGCAAAGTGAACTTTACAGAGGAGAAGGCGGTTTTGAAGTACGCTAGTGAGAGGAATTTTAACCATTTCATCCATTTGCCACAGGCCCCTCACACCTGCCCTCCGCCCTTCTCAGCCCACTGAGACACCACAGTCCTTCAAGGACAAATCGAGTGTTCAGCCTCAGAGAAGGTGCCTGAGACACACTCCATGCTCCCTGTCCCCCCACAGAAACCCATGGGGAAAAGAAGAGAAAGGCACTGAGAATCCCAGAGCCATGGGCTCCTGTGAGCTGTTCTGTCGCCCACAGACCTGGCCAGGAGACCCCTGGTCCAGCACGGTCATGAGTGTGCAGGCAGCAGGCTCACTTGTCAATCCAGGTGGACCCCTGCCTCCAAGTGCATAGGATGGCTCCAGGGTAACAACTCCATCTCTTGGTGAGGGAGACAGGAGAACCCGAGCCCGGCCCACAGCTTCTGGGGGACACAGCCTGGCCCCAGGACACTCAGTTTCAAAGGACACGCATTCATGGCAGGAATTAAATGCAGCTGAGGCTTGTGCAAGTCAAGCTATGGTCAGTATTATGAGACACACATATCACAGCTGCACAGATGGCTGAGAGAAAGGCAGAGAAACAGACAGATGAGATGACAGAGACAGAGAGATGGAGACAGGAAAAGAGAGAGACAAACAGAAAGGAAGAGAGACAGAGAGAGACAGAGACAGAGAGACAGAAAGAAAAAGCCAGAAAGAGACAAAGACAGAGAGGAAGAGAGACATAGAGAGAGAGAGAGAAAGAGACAGAGACATAAAGAAAGACAGAGACAGAGAAAGAAGACAGAGACAGAGACAAAGAGAGATGGGAACAGAGAGACAGAGAGAAAGAAACAGAGGTAGAGAGGAAGGGAAAGAGAGAGAGGGACAGAGAGAAAGAAAGAGACACAAAGTTGAGGAGAAAGAGACAGAGAGAGGGGGAGAGATGCAGAGAAACAGGGACATAGAGAAAGAGAGATAAAGGCAGAGAGAGACAGGGACAGAGAGAGAAAGAAAGAGACAGAGACAGAGCGACAGAGAAGAACAGAGTGGGGCCAGGGCAGAGCACACTGGGAGGAAGAGAGAGAACAACCAGCTGACAACAAAGAACAGAGAAGATGGAAAGTCGAGTCATTCTGACCAGCAAATCTGAAGCTTCTGAAGGAAGTGATATTGGAGGGCAAAGTGTCCCCCAGAGGAGTTCCCTCAGGAAGGGCGGCCAGCAGCCTGTGGGGGCAGAGCAGAGGGGCCCAGGTGGGAGACGGTCACCATGACCCAGCCCGCTGCCCACGCTCCTGCCCGCAACTCTGACCCCTCCTGGGCATCTGGAGCACTGCTGCCCATCGTCAATAGCACCTGTAACTAAGCAGTAATTGGTTCCCTAGGGGGCTCAGCCTGTAATCCCAGCACTTTGGGAGGCTGAGATGAGGGGATTGCCTGAGCCCCCGGGTTCAAGACCAGACCAGGCAACTCGGTGAGATCTCGTCTCTACAGTAAATCAAAAATTAGCCGGGCGTGGTAGCACGCACCTGTAGTTCCAACCACTTGGAAGGCTGAGGCGGAAGGATCACCGGAGCCCAGCAGGTCAACGCTGGGGTGGCCGTGAGTATACCACGGCACTCTAGTCTGGGTGACGGAGTGAGACACCAACTCAAAAGTAAAAAAAAAAGATATTTACTGACTTCAAGTGTCTATGTAATCACACATGCCTTACATGGTTGTAAAGGTTCATTATTAATTTTTAAAAAATAATTAAGTAGCATTTAATGAAATAAGGATAACGGTCCAACCTCATCCCCACAAAACCTTTCTTGGAGACACGTGGCTTGGTGGACCCCAAAAGCTATTGGCATCTCTTGTGCACAGAAGACAAGTGGGCTGTGTCATCGGGGGGCCTACAAGGCCATGGGGGATCTGAGATAAAATGAATAGTGATACCACCTGTCTGAGGCCTCAGCCTGGCATCGTGCAAGTGAGCAGGGCCAGAGAGCAGAATGGCCCCAGAGCATAGAGACAGTCCCCGGGGAGACACGGAATTGGGCCCCCGGGCTCAGGGCTCCCTCCAGGTTCCAACTGCTGGTTCAGGTAGAAGCTCAGACCAGCAGCCCCGCAAGGCTATTCCTGTTTTCAGATGAGGAAACTGAGGCACTGCAGGATGAGGTAACTTTGTTCATAGTGACAAGGCCTGAGGGGCAGCACTGGGACATCCATCACACACCGGAACAGTCTCCGGGCTGCTGCACCAAGGATGGTGCCTCCTTCCCGGGTAGCATTGGCACTCAGGAGACATGGCCCCTGTGAGTCCTTGGGTCCAGCTCAGCCCAAGGACTGCTCCACCATTTCAGATGAGCTAGCTTTCAATTGTCCCCAGTAGTGTGGGCACTCCTCAATTAAATGCCCACATGGTGGGCGGGCCTCTCCAGGAAGACCATGTGGCTTATTGCACACATACGCTGGGTGCCTACTTGAAGTCGGGCGGGCTCCAGGCCCCCGGCTGCCACACAAGGCGTGGATATTAACCCCATTTCCCCAGTGCAGCTGTCGAGGCCTGGCACGGGCGGCAGTGCCTGCTCCAGGCCACCTGGGCGCCAGCACAGAGCTGGGTTGGAACCCGCACCAGCACCCTTTCCAACAAACATCTCCCCCGGCTCCAGGAGGCAGCGCCTCGTGTCCATAATTAAGTGGCGGCATGTCTGTGGTCTGGCAGGGCTCCCGTCAAAATAATGAGGCCTCGCAGACAAAACAAGCAAATCGCTGGCTCCCAAAGCAGACTGGGAGCTATGGGGCCTCCCATCCCGGCCTCCGCTTGGGCGGTCCTGCTCACGCCCCACTGCCCTCCCAGGGCTGGTGCACAGCACATGTGGCCAAGAGACGTGAGTGAACAGGAAGGCCAGCTGGGCTAGACACCCGTGCCACGAGGACCCATGTCCCTGAGTTGGTGGCTCAGCAGCCCTTGGTCCCCAGCGAGGGCCAGGGTCAGGGTGCGCTTGGGGGTGGCCCTCTCCTGGGGTGGGGAGGGAACTGCAGGGACCCAGAGATGCAGGCACCTTCCTGGGGAGAAGTGCCCCAAAGCTGGAGCAGGAACAGCTTGCAGATGATCGGGCTTGGAGGGTCCATGGGAATTTCCAGCAGCTGGGGACAGGCCCTGGGGGTGGGACAACAGGCTACCCAGTAAGCTCCTGAGAATCTGTGATAGACTTGGGGCTGAGACTCAGTTTGGGAATCACTCAGACCCAGGTTCAAATCCTGGCCTGGCCTCTCTTCAGCTGCTTGACCGTGGGCCTCTGCTTCCTCTCTGGCGTGTGTATACACGCAGGCGTCGACTCTATAAACAGGAGGTGCCGGTGCAGCCTGTCGGCAGTCACACATCCTTCCCTGCAGCCCTGGGTGCACCGCCTGTGCCTGGCCCACCACCTCACCTCCTCCTAAAGGCGACTTTTCAGAATTCCAGCCCAGGATCCATCGGATTCTCCTCCTTCCTGGCA
>CAUYQG010276059.1:0-10100 GCA_963574415.1 Tarsius wallacei | reverse complement strand
CGCCACCACGCCCAGCTAGTTTTTGATTTATTGTAGAGATGAGGTCTCGCTTGCCCAGGCGGGTCTCAAACCCGCGGGCTCAGGCAATCCACTCACCTCAGCCTCCCAAGGCGCAGGATTACAGGCTGAGCCACCGAGCCCAGCAATTTTAAACTCCTGCACACAAGCTAACAAAGGACGGCATCCCTTAGAGGAGCCCTGTGGCTACCAAAGCTACTGCCTGGGGCAGAGGGGAGGGAGGGATGGAAAGAGGGAGAGAGGCAACCCGCTGGCGTCACTGAGCGCTGAGGTTAGGAGCTGCATGGGAGGAGCCCTCCCATGAGGCCTCCCAAAGTCAAGCTGCCTGAGGATGGCCTGAGCAGAAACCACCTGAGGCAGGAGAAAGAACCAAGCAATTCCCAAAGCACACACATGGCCAGGAGTGCTCCGATTGCCACCTGCTCAAGGTGGGAAGACAGTGCAACACAGGCAGACAGAGGCAGAGCACTCAGAAGGCACCACCATCGTTGTGGGAATAAACAAGCCCTACACCAAAGGCAGCTCTACCAGAGGGCATTAAAAAGCATAAAAGCGGCTGGGCACAGTGGCTCACGCCTGTAATCCCAGCACTTTGGGAGGCGGAGGCAAGAGTATTGCCTGTGTCCAGGGGTTCGAGACCAGCCTGGGCAACTTGGAGAGACCTCGTCTCTACAATAAATTAAAAAAATAAATAAATGAAATTAGCCGGCCATGGTGGCACATGCTTGTAGTCCTAGCTACTTGGAAGGCTGAGGAGGAAGGATCACCTGAGCCCAACAGGTCAAGGCTGCGGTAGCAATGAGTGAGACTCCAACTCAAAAAAAAAAAAAATAGCGTAAAACCAAGCCTATAAGGATCCAAGTAATTCCACATAATTTGACAGCTGCCAGAACAAAGTCCAACATCATTTTAAATACAACAAAATCCAGCAACCAATAATGCAAAATGTTAAGATTTGAAATCAAATTTAAAAATCACCAGGCATTCTGCAAGAAAGCAGGAAAACATGACACATTACCAAGAAGAAAAATAAAAATCAAATTATAGAAACAGGCTTAGAAATGATAGATATGAAAACAGTAGACAAATAAGTTAAAAGAAATACTATAAATACACTGATATATTCAAAAAGTGGTAGAGGAAAACATTAACAGAATTGGGCAAGGAAAGTAGGAGATAAAAAAAGACCCAAATGGGACTTTTAGAGCTGAAAAACAGAACATCTGAGATTTAAAAATATGTACTGCATGGTATTAACAGTCGTTTAGAAAAGACGAGTGAGGCTGACTACGCCTGTAATCCCAACACTTTGGGAGGACGAGGATGAAGACCTGCTTGAGCCTAGAGGTTTAAGACCAGCCTGGGCAACACAGTGATCCCTCGTCTCTCAAAAAAAGAAATCACAAAATTAGCTGGGCTTGGTGGTGCACACCTATGTTCTCAGCTGCTCAGGAGCTGCCGGAGGTCAAGTCTGCCATGAGCTATGACCCTGCCACTGCCTTCCAGCACGAGTGACAGAGGATCAGGGGGGCAGGTGGAAGTGCGGGGAGAGGGTGATCAGCAAACCCAGTACGGCAACAGAAACTCTCCAAGATGGAGCACAGAAGGGAAAAAGGTTGGGGGCAAACAGAGCCTCAATGACTGTGTGGCAAGAGTGGGAAGCCTAACACGCCTGGAACCGGGGTCTCAGAAGAAGAGGCGGAAAAGGGCAGAAAAAATATTTTAAAATAATGGCCTAGGATCCTGAATTTAATCCTACACAAGAAATAATTGTTTTCCATTTGCTATGTTAATAAACAAAATTTGATAAGAGTTACAGATTAATCTAATAACAACAGTTTATCAATGCAAATGTTTTTATCTTGGTCCTTTTTTTTTCTTTGAGTCCTGTCTCACTCTGTCACCTAGGCTGGAGTGTACTAGCACAAACACGGCTCACCACAGCCTCCACCTTCTAGACTCAGGCGATTCTTCTGCCTCAGTCTCCCAAGTAGCTGGGACTACAGGTATGCATCACTATACCCAGATAATTTTTTTATTTTTTGTAGAGACAAGGTCTCACTATGTTGCCCAGGCTGGTCTCGAACTTCTGGACTCAAGCAAACCTCTCGCCTCAGCCTCACTAAGTGCTGGGATTACAGGCACTTGATACTTGTATTACAGTTAAAATTATTCCTAATTTTGTACATTTGTTCATGTACGTACTAATTTGTTCATCTGAATTAACAGAAATATAGACTTAGAAAAATTTTTGAAAGAGGTTTTTTTTGAGTTGGAGTCTCACTCTGTCGCCCAGACTGGAGTGCAGTGGTCGCTCCCGGCCACCGCAGCCTCGACCTGCTGGGATCTGGCGATCCTTCCGCCTCAGCCTTCCGAGTAGCTGGAACTACAGGCGCGCGCTACCACGCCCGGCTAATTTTTTGATTTATTGTAGAGATGAGGTCTCGCCAAGTTGCCCAGGCGGGTCTTGAACCCACGGGCTTAGGCAATCCACTCACCTCAGCCTCCCAAGGCATGGGATTACAGGCTGAGCCACCGAGCCCGGCTTGGAGGCGGTTTTAATATGCCCTGTGTTTTGTACTATCAACTGGGTTGGATTTAGTGAACAATAAAGTAAATGCAGTTTCCAAGACCTTGGCATTCAGGAATAAAGGGAACACAAGGGGATGTTAAGGGGAACTGGCCTTTTCCTGTGTTCTGTATGTAGGGAGCAACTCTGGGCACTCGACAGTTTCTTCCCAAGATTCGCAAGATGTTGAGATGCTCTGAGTTACCTCAACTGTCAGTTACCTGGTTCTCAAATAAATTTCAAAATCCTGAACCTTTCCTCTTTGTTGTGTGCTTATCTACAGGTTTTCATGGGAAGATGAACATTTAACTGGGAAGTGCACTTCGAAGTTGGAAAATAAAATCATAAAAATGTTTTCCTAAGAATGGCCCTTTGCTAAGGGTTTTGGTGGAAACAGTCAAGGGTGATAACTCTAGTTACCCGGGGTCCTCAGGCCAGGAAATGAACTCACACTCATGTTCCCAAACTGTTACAGCATTTTTGGAAAGCTGTTTTCACTTCTATTCAAGAGGCGAGACAAGGCTCCAAGTGTTCACCCTAATTGTAGAAAATAAGCATAAAAATCCACAAAAAAACAAACTTTATAAATGGCTACCAATAAGCGGAGCTGTGTTCAACCTCCCCGAGAGTCAAAAACTGCTAATTAGTAAAGAATCATTTTTGGCTCATCAAATTAACATGATGATTTTGTCTCCCCCCCGCCTTGTTTTTTATTTTAAAGATGTGGGGTACGATTCAGGGTTAGGTGCATAAGTGGTCATCATACAGGTAAAGTTTGGGTCCCTTGCTGATATGTGTGTTTCCCCCCCTCCCCTGGCAGTGTCCCACTCCTGCCAATCCCTTTCTTACGATGTTATGAAAAATGTTCAGAGTCTGCTGACGATTTTGTCTCAATAAAACTTTTTTTTTTTGAGTTGGAGTCTCACTCTGTTGCCCAGAATGGAGTGCAATGGCACACTCCCAGCCACCGCAGCCTCGACCTGCTGTGCTCCGGCGATCCTTCGGCCTCAGCCTTCCAAGTAGCTGGAACTACAGGTGCGCGCTATCACACCTGGCTAATTTTTGATTTATTGTTGAGACGAGGTCTCACCAAGTTGCCCAGGCGGGTCTTGAACCTGCGGGCTCAGGCAATCCACTCGCCTCGGCCTCCCGAAGTGCTGGGATGACAGGCTGAGCCACCGAGCCTGGCCTCAATGAGACTTTTCAGTGCTGACAGGTGTGTGACAAAATGGGTGTTCTTGAAGGGGACCCCACTTGGAAAGCACTTGACAATGGCTGCTACCACCTTGGTATTTTTCAAAGCTTCTAACCTGCTCGGAGATAGACACTTTTTGTTCCAATTTTGCTGCTGTGCAAACAGACTTGTAGAGATCAAGTGTCCTGTGCAGGTTTGCACCATGGGGAATTGACAGCACCAAGATTTGAACTTGTTGTGAGTCCAAAGTCTGGGTCTTGCCATTCTACCCTTGTGACTTTCCTCTCACGCCTGATATGACTAGCTCCTCCTCCCCTCCAGAGAAGGAGGGCAGCTGACCTTTGTTTTCCAGCTCCGAAATCCTGGTGTGAGCTCTGGGTTGGGGTGGAGGGGAAGCGGATTTGTTCCAGCTTTACAAATTGGACCTGGGAGTGCGCTTTCCTGAATAAACAGTCGCAGAGGTGAGTGAAGGCTGTGGTTGAATTTGCTCACCCTGTGCTGAGCTCTATAGGAGTTAATGACCTTTGGGGGCCACCCCAGGAAAAGAAAAGGTGGTTACCTGCTAATATTTGACCTGTTTGGAGGTTGGGGACTGTTTTTCCTTGTTGAAGTTGGTGAGGGTCTGGAGAATGCACAAGTGCGTTTTGGTGTGGAAGGACGCAGGGTGCTTTTTCTGCAATTTGGATTGCGACATAGTTTGGTTAACAGACCAAGTGCTGGTGAACCAAGTGTGCAAATATTGTTTTCTTATTGCTCTTTTTCTTTTCTTCTTTTTTTTTTTTTTTGAGTTTGAAGTCTCACTCTTGTCGCCCAGGCTGGAGTGCAGTGGCATGTTCTCGGCCACCACAGCCTCGATCTGCTGGGCCTAGGCGATCCTTCTGCCTCAGCCTTTCCAAGTAGCTGGAACTACAGATGCATGCCATCACGCCTGGCTAGTTTTTGTGATTTATTGTAGAGATGAGGTCTCACCAAGTTGCCCAGCCTGACTCGGGCAGTCCTCTCGCCTCAGCCTCCCAAAGGGCTGGGATTACAGGCTGAGCCACCGTGTCTGACCCCTTATGGCTCATTTTATTTTATTTTATTTATTTATTTTTGAGTTGGAGTCTCACTCTGTCGCCCAGACTGGAGTGCAGTGGCCGCTCCCGGCCACCGCAGCCTTGACCCGTTGGCCTCTGGCAATCCTTCCGCCTCAGCCTTCCAAGTAGCTGGAACTACAGGTGCGCGCTACCACACCTGGCTAATTTTTGATTATTGTAGAGATGAGGTCTCGCCAAGTTGGCCAGGCGGGTCTTGAACCCGCGGACTCAGGCAATCCACTCACCTTAGCCTCCCAAGGTGCGGGATTACAGGCTGAGCCACCGAGCCCGGCTGGCTCATTTTATATGTTATAAATTGGTTGCTTTCTTTTAACTCTCTAAAAATGAAAAGTCTGCCCTGATCATCTATAAAAGACTATTTCAGTGTAGTAAATTGACTATTAAATAAATACATACTAAACATTTACACAGACAATTATTTGAGAAATTATAGAAGTCTTAGTTTTATTTCCTATTTACCTCCCTCCCTCCCCCCTTTCCTCCCTTTCCTCCCTTTGCTCCCTTTGTGTGTGTGTGTGTGTGTGTGTGTGTGTGTGTGTGTGTGTAAGATGGTTTGAAATTAGAAATGAGAAATCATAAAATTCTGTACTTTTTTTCCCCTTCATTTCCCAAATTATCTTCCAGGTGGTTCTTTCCGAAAATAATAGTGTTGGAAAAATCAAAAAGAGAAGCTTCTGAATAAGATTGCTAGAAGCTGGGGGGAAGCACTTGGGGTCCTGGCTGAGCCCTTATGGATACCTGGCTGTTGTAAGGCTCTACATCTTAGTGAGATAAATATCTTAGACCTCCTAAAGTGAATGGGGCCAATATTTGTAGGAATGTCTATGGAGAATACGTGGGGAAAACAGAAAGGTGTAAATACGAGAGATGTTAACTGTGATTCAGAAACAGATGGGTCTGACTGATGAAGGAAAACAAAAGAAGCCGGAATGAGTGGTATGAACGCGATCGACCGACAAGTCCAGATTTGTTGCCAGTACAGCGTTCTGATGTTTGGCACTGCACTCCCCTCCATAAATTCCAAAAAAGAGTATATCAGGATCACTAAAATCAGCTGGATTTGTAAGACGTGTCCTCTAGGGATGGTTGGGTGCTCCTCCCTGAGATTCTTACCCAGGACCCTGCCTGAGTATCTTCTAGCTCTCTGAGCTGGGAGGAACTGTCTAACCCACCCCACAGGGGAGGCATACCAGCTGGGAGAGGGGATTGTTGGCCTTCCCTGAGCCTATAGTTATGAGTGAAAGAAACAGGATGGGGGCTCAGCTGCACTTGCTAGAGCTTTTTCCTTTTTCCTTTCTACCCCTCTGAGGTGTCCACCTGGACCAGAGCTCAAGAGATGCACCTCAAAATACTTCTTTATGAAAAATGTGACACCTAACCCATAATAAGTGCTTTGTTTGTTGAATGTTGACAGCATGGATATTTAAACATCATGTTAAAAAGCAGCCCTTGGCCTGGCTTGGTGGCTCAGTCTGTCATCCCAGCACTTTGGGAGGCCGAGGAGAGTGGATTGCCTGAGCCCGTGGGTTGAGACCAGCCTGGGCAACTTGGCAAGACCTTCTCTCTACAATAAATCAAAAACTAGCTGGGCGTGATGGTGCACACCTATAGTTCCGACTGCTTGGAAGGCTGAGGCTGAAGGATCCCTGGAGCCCAGCTGGTCGAGGCTACAGTGGCTGTGAGTGTGCCGCTGCACTCCAGTCTGGGCAACAGAGTGAGACTCCAACTAAAAACAAACAAACAAACAAACAAAAACTCAGCCCTTTAGATACCTTTAGTGTCATTCCAGGGTACTATGCCACACACTGTGTCCACACTGAGCTCTTGTGCATTTGAAGTGATAACCTCTGTTTTATTCTGGAGGAAGCAGAGACTTGAAGACTAAGCCTGGGGCCCAGAGTCACCCCTCCAGGAGATGTAGAGCCAGCCTTCCAGCTGTCGAGGGTCTGGTGCCATGAGGCTGCAATTTCCCTTTCCTGCAAATTGACTGCCAAATGAAGTGGAAATGCCATTTGGAGCAAGATTGAAAGAAATGGTGTGTACAAGTAAAAGACAAGTAACATCTCTGCATACATTCTTTTCGTTTTTTCTTTTTTCTTTTTTTTTGAGCTGGAATCTCGCTCTGTCGCCCAGACTGGAGGGCAGTGACACACTCACGGCCACCGCAGCCTCGACCTGCTGGGCTCCGGCGATCCTTCCACCTCAGCCTTCCAAGGAGCTGGAACTATAGGCGTGCGCTACCATGCCCGGCTAATTTTTGATTTATTGTAGAGATGAGGTCTCGCCAAGTTGCCCAGGTGGGTCTCGAACCCGCGGGCTCAGGAAATCCACTTGCCTCGGCCTCCCAAAGTGCTGGGATGACAGGCTGAGCCACCGAGCCTGGCTGCAAACATTATTTTCACCAATATTTCCATCTCTTTCACTTAGGAGGCACTGTTAGTGTCTGGGGTAAAGTCAAACCTTTAACAGCTGGTCTATTTACAGTCTCAGAGATGGTGTTTATTGCTGTTTTTTAAATGTATGTATGTATGTATGTATGTATTTATGAGTCAGAGTCTTACTCTGTCACCCAGGTTGGAGTGCAGGGGCACGTTCACAGCCACTGCATCCTCAACCTGCTGACCTCAGGGGATCCTTCCAAGTAACTGGAACTACAGGCGTGTGCCACCACACCCATCTAAGTTTTTGGTTTATTGTAGAGACGCAGTCTCACCAAGGTACCCAGGCTGGTCTCAAATCTCTGGGCTCAGGCAGTCCTCTTACCTTTACCTTCCAAAGTGCTGGGATTACAGGTGTGAGTCACTGCGCCCGGCTTGCTGTTTTAATTTTTGCTTTTCTGTGCTCTGAAACTCTATTTGATTTGTTTTTCTCCTCCAAATTCCCTGTTTCTCTTCTGATAGTTTGAGGTCATAAACCGGGTTCCTTAGGTATCATATGTAATAATTATGTGCTTCTGTTGACTTATTCTGTTGCCTGCTTCCTAGTTCTGGCCAGCCCCGCTTTGCTGTACACATATGAGTGTTATTATATACACACATTGGATATGAAGATGCTCTCATCTTACAATAGGCTTACATCCCAATAAATCCATCATAAGTTGAATATATTGTAAGTTGGAGATGCATTTAATACCCCATAAACTCCTTGTAAAGTAAAAAAATCTTAAATTGAGCCATCATAAGTCGGGGACCATTTATAGTTTTTACTTATTGATTTTATTATGTATTTAAATTTTTTTCTAGCTGGGATACATAGGGGAGGGAAAGCCATCGTAACAGTATATTGGGAGTACGAGATTATATGAGATGAAAACACCTCGTTCATCTTGACAACATAAGCTTTGTTGTTTGTCAGGGAGAGCAAGACACTGGTGCTGAAGCCTCAGTGTGGGAGGTGGATCGTTTTCACAAGAGCGTTCTTAGACCGTCCTAAGGAGAGTTAATGCAGGAAGGGGCTGGGGTGGTGAGAGCCTCTTGATAAGCTGTTCCTCAGACCCGGCCTGGAAAGAGAGGAGAGGAACTTATGTGGAGAGAAGCCCCAGGTTTGAGGGATGGAGAATTTGCCACTCCTTGTTCCTCGGGGAGGCAGTGAGACTAGGGAGTCTGGAACTTGAGTTCTGGCCTAGCCTTGACTCCCAGCCCGGTCATGGACTGGCTCTCTCCCCCCAAATGAGATTAATGATAGTACCTTGAGGAGCAATGGATTAACATCGGGGCTGAACGGATTGTGTTTTAAAATCAGGATTTGTTCATGGCTAAAGTGAAATATTGCCATCATAGAATGACTCTGTAGGATAGATATAAAAAGAACTGAGAAATGTTCTTTGCTTTGAAATAATTCACAGTATTATTGTACCCTTAATAAGGTATTTGGTGGCTAAACATTTTAACCAGTATTTTAATAGGTGGATATTTTCTTGTAGTATTTTAAAATATTTTCATGGGGAATGACTAAATGATATAACTAAGGGAGGAGTTAGAAATGCATAAACAAGGCCAGGCTCGGTGGCTCAGCCTGTAATCCCAGCACTTTGGGAGGCTGAGGCGAGTGGATTGCCTGAGCCTGTGCGTTCGAGACCTGCCCAGGCAACTTGGCGAGACCTCATCTCTACAATAAATCAAAAACTAGCTGGGCATGGTAGTGCGCGCCTGTGGTCCCGGCTACTTGGAAGGCTGAGGCGGAAGGATCGCCGAGCCCAGCAGGTCAAGGCTGCAGTGCCTGTGAATGTGCCACTGCACTCCAGCCTGGGCGATGGAGTGAGATTCTGACTCAAAAAAAAAAAAAAAAAGAAACACATAAACAAAAGTTATTAGTATATCAGCTTTAGTATTTAGTGCAGGTTTTGAATTTGCATGGTTGTCAGGTACCTTTGCAAAGACGTATCACTTTAACGTAACTGCCAGTTTCTGTGAGTTCTTAGTCAAATAGCTAGCTATCAACAGAATGATGTGTGTATATATATGTGTGTGTGTGCTTTATATATAAGTTAAAATGTATATGTGGAGTACATATAAGCCATATACTATATAAAAGTAAATTGTATTTATAAATTTTGGAACAATTTCAGACACAGAAAAGATGCAAAATAGTACAAAAAACTCTCTCTGTGTAACTTTTTTTTTTTCTTTTTTTGAGTAGGAGTCTCACTCTGTTGCCCAGGCTGGAGGGAGAGGTGAGAGGACTGCCTGAGCCCACAGGTTTGAGACCAGCCTGGGCAACTTCACAAGACCTCATCTCTACAATAAATCAAAGAATTAGCCGGAGGTGGTGGCACATGCCTGTAGTCCCAGCTGCTTGGAAGGCTGAGGCGGAAAGATCACTTGGTTTTTTCTTAGTACCCTTTAGTCTAGAACAGTTCTTCAGCCTGTCTGCCTCTCGTTCGTGACTCTTTTGAAGATGACGAGTTACTCGTTTTGTCAAAGGACCTTGACTTTTGTTTTTTCTGACGTCTCCTTGTATGTAGACTTAGAGTATACATTTTGGGCAGGAACACTATGCAGGAGTTCTCAGGAGCACCAATGATTTTTTCCCCCCCCCATGACAGTGATAGTAATTTTGATCTCTTGGTTAAAATCATTTTTGCCAGATTTCTCAAAGAAAGTTACTATCTCTTCTTTGTAATCAATAAGTATCTTGTAGAGATAGTTTGAAACTATTTAAATGTAAATACCCTTTCTTTTTTTTTTTTTTTTTTTGAGTTGGAGTCTCACTCCGTTACCTA
>CAUYQG010276058.1:0-36978 GCA_963574415.1 Tarsius wallacei | reverse complement strand
CTCGGCAGGCCTGTTTCTGAAGGCCACAGCACAGCTGCATCCAGGCTAGCCCCTCTGCGTGCACTGGCCCTCCCCTCTCCTCAGCCCCCACCTCTTTTCCTCGCTGGCAAAGTTCTGTCCATGGCCAGTGCAAAGCAGTTTGGCTATCTCCTGCCACCTTCACTCAGCCACTGATCCTCGATGCGACACTGAGTAAGCACTTGTCCCTGGCGGGCATTGTCCTGTGTTCCCAGGTGGGGCTTGCCTGCCAGTGGTGGGAGACAGGCAGCCGACAGATGGCCTACCAGGTAACGATAAGGCCCAGGAGGGAAGCCAAACGGGGGGGCTCGGAGGTTGTCAGGGCTCAGTCTGCGATTTATCTTTGGTGGTCTTGGAAGTCTTCCTGGGTAAAAGGACGTTGGCACAGAGACCACAAAGAGACAGGTGTCTGGAGGAAGAACATTCCAGATGCGGGGGCAGCCAGTTGAAAACGCGGAGGCGGGAACAGCAGGGGAAGCCCGAGACGGGGGCGGGGTGGCACACGAGAAGGGGAGATGCAAGGGACAGGAGATGAGCTCAAAGAGGCAGCGGCGATGGCCAGGTCACGCAAGGCTTGCAGGCCACTCGAGACTCGGGTCTGGCTTGACACGAGACAGCAGCCCCCGTGAGACAGCAAGCCCCTGGGAGCTGTGGCGCTGAGCATGGCGTGTCTCAACAGCCCTCTGTCGGTCTTCAAGGACGCACGGCACGCGCTGGGGGGAGGGAAGGCCAGGCAGGGGGCTTGTCGAGAGATGAGAGACGCATGGCCGCCAGGAGGAGTTGAAAGCAGTGAGAAGGGCTGGCTTCTGCCACATGTGGAAGGTGAAGCCGCCCGAAGGTGTGCGGCACTGCATGACCAACGTGGAAGAAATGAGTCAAGTATGATTTAAGCGTCGGGCAGCCCAAACATCCCCTCACCCTCTTCCTCCAGGAAGCTTGCCGAGGAAGCTCTCGAGACAGACAGTCCCTCTCTAGGCATAGTTTGGGGGCACGCAGCTCCTGTAAAGGACGGCTCCTCCGCCATCTAGCCAAGGTTCCTCTCCTCTCCTCCTTGAGCAGATGAAGGGAGCTGAACCGTCCTCTGGCAGGAAGACATTCGGAGGGAACTTTTCCTAGAATTGTGAGTAACAGAGCTGCTAAAAATGCAACTGGACTTTACAGGGCACATACTGGAAATGAAGACTATTAATAGCTTCCTGCAGGACCGCTGAGAAACAGACTCTGTGGCAGCAAGCCCCACCCAGGACTGTCCACTGGGGTGAGAAACAGGACCCCAGTGCTTCTACGCAGGACAGAAAAAAAAATGATTCCGTAGACTTGCCTTAAGGACACAAAAGGGGCCAGCCATCGTTTTCCACCCCCCAGCCTGTGGCCCCACTATTGGAGCACACACTCCACTCTTGGAGCAGGGAGGCTGAGGTGGGTGCCTCCTGCCCCTGCCCCGCCTTGGCCTTGAGAACACAAATGGGTGCCCTGGTTCCCTCCACACGTGTACTGGCACCTGGCGGGCGTGGGCCACACACACTGAGGGAGCCGTGCGCACCCAGGCCCCGTCTGTGAAACCCAAGGTGCCATCGGGACAAAGAGGAAACCGGGCAGCAGAACGAGAGTCCTTGACAGACAGCCCGTTTCTCTCCACGGGCAAGGAGCCAAAGACAACCAAAAAACACACCTGAATTCGCACCGTGCGCCTGTGTTCCTAGCCAATGCTTTGAAGGAATATGGAGACCCGGTGAAACCAACTTGCAGTGGCAAAACAGCACAGCTGTGTGGAGGTCTCACTTTGAGCCCCAGCTCTACCCGTTACCTGCTGACCCTGGACAAGCTGACGGTCCTTTTGGAGCTCGGTTTCCTCGGCAGGAGAAGGAACATCATACCCCAGTATTGTGAGAGGCAAGAGGGATGACTTTGCAACGGCCTGGTCCCTGGTGAGGCGCTGCGGATGTGCGTCCGCCTTCCCAGTTGCTAACGGAAAAGGAAAACAAAGAGTTCAAGCCAAGAGAGCTGCACAGAGCCTGGGAGCCCAGAAGGAAACCACCGCAGCGGGCAAATACTCCAGAGGGGATCTCTGGACCCTGACCACATACTGACTGTACGCCCCATGTCTCTCTCCCACAGGGTCACCCTCTGGGTCAAGGCAGCGTTGCAGAAATGCTGCTTGGAATCCGTCCAGCTCACAAGGAACAGAAAACTGCCTTTGGCTTGTTCCCTTAGTCTCGCAAACTAGTCACGTTTTCTCCAAAAAGAGGGGACCCCAGCCGGCCGAGGGTCTCAGGATGCCGAGACCCGCCCGTCTCCCTCGGCTCCCCGGTTTCACCTGCTCACGCAAAGCCAGAAACCCCTCGACTAGAAACAGAGTCCGTGACTGAGTCAACGCTTTGGGGTTTTCTTCTCTAAGCTCTTGGAACAGATTTGGGAGGAATCTAAGTGCCGTTGTCAAATGCACCAAGTCCCAAACCCACTGAGCGAGCAACAGATGAGGAAAATCGCTCCACATCCCATCAAGAGGAAATGAGCAGGACTGGGGAGGGAGAGTGTGCTGCGTGGTGCGAGCGCTGTTTTGATTCCTGACGCCGAACATCTGCCACGTTTGTGTGCAGAGCCACCAGCCGGAGCAGACAGCGAGGACCCTCCGAGCCAAGCTGGCCCTCGGCAGCTGTGGGAATGCGGACAGGAAGCAGGGGACCCTGGAGGAGAGAGGAGGAGGACATCCGGTGGGGAGAGATAAAAAATAACGGCCAGGCTGTGGGAAGCTCTTCCGAGCAAACACGTGAGCCCAGGAATTTCCTGAGCCAGGGATCTGACTCTGGTTATTTGTTGTATCTGTTTATTTGTTTTCCAGGAGATTTTGCATAATCTTAACACAGGGAAAGAAGATACGAAGGCAAACATGCACAGTTGCCCTTTGGAAGCTTTTGCTCCCAGAGCGAAGGGAGCGAGTCTACAATTCAGAATTTGCCACGGGGCCAGCAGGCACCGCAGAAGGCCCCCAGGAGGAAGCCGGAGTGTGTCGGACAGACCCCTCCCCGTGGACGAAAGGGCCACAAAGGCCCCTGGCCACCGGACATGTTAGGTGACCCCCGTGAGCGGGCTCTCTCCCACCAGGGAGCGCCGAGCCCTGAACAGTGCACAGCCAGGAAGTCGTTCATCACCATCAGAGCCTTATCAGAGTCTGGCATTCCTCGGAATTTCCCAGAAAAGGGCTCCATAATTTTTATCAAGACGTATCCTTCATCCATCTCATCCCGCAGATCAGGATTTTGCGCGACGGAGTGCATGTTGGGTAAAGTTGTGTTCTCAGTGCCCTTTAGGAGCAGAGATTTATTTTGTTGCCTTTCACAATAATTGCCAAGTGCACTTAGCATCTGCCCTGACACGGGGCTGGACAATGGGCCACAGGCAGACACACGCCCCGCTTCTCCCACACAGCGTGGGGGGCGTGTTCGGGCTTTCCTCTGCGAGGGGAAGCAGGGCTCGCAGAAGGCGTCCCCAGTGCGTCTCACTTAGGGTCAGGTTTTCTCTCACCCAAAGACCGCCCTGTGGAGTATCTGGCTTCGTGTGTGTGCAGAACAGGCAGTCAGCAAACGTTCCATGAAGTGATCGCAGTTCCCCTCTTCCTCACCTTTCCCATCAGGAAGCCTCCACCCTCACGTATGCCTCCGACCTCTGGGCTGTGGCCAAGCCCGCCCGAGGCCAGGTGCCCAGGGCCGCCCTCCCGCAAGGCCACAGCTGCCTCTCAGGCTCACATCCTCACGAGACTGTTTTCCTGATGGGAGCTTCGTTTCTGTCTGATCCAGATAGCACATCTATGTGTATTTCCCTGAAAGCGATTGTCCCTCACCCCGTCGCTTTATGGCAGCCTTCTTTTCGGATCTTGCCTTTGTTTCCTCCCCTTCCCTGTTGTCCTCCCTTCCCTTTAAGGACATCGTGCTCTCGGAGGCCATGGCAAGACCCCTGTGCGGATTGGGAAAGCCACCCTGCCCTGGGGGCCCCTCGCGGTCCCTCTCTCCACTCCCTTTCAGCAAATGCTCCCAGAGCATCTGTCCTGGGCCTGCCTGTGTCACCTCCGTCCCGTGGGCTCACAAGTGCACCTTCCACCGTGGGTTGCCATTGACGAAAGCAGCCCACCCAGCAAACGTTGCCACGCCCTTGGGCTTCCCTGGGTGGAGAGGTACATCCACCTGCACGAGAATAAAGGAAAAGGTGGACGAGGTGGGGTGGGGCCGTCTTCCCACAAAGCACAGAAGCGTCACAAAGAAGGAGCGTTTAAAAGGACTGGCCGTCTCTCGAAGCGTCTCCTGGTTTCCCAGAGCTGATGGAAAGATTCTGAAGGTATTAATAGAATGCAGATGTTGGGGAATGTGACTTAGAAGCCTCCCGAACAAATGACCCTGTTGGGAGGTCGAGTCCAGTCTCCAGGGACATTCCACGGAGGGCCCAGCTGATCGTCTCATATTGAAACAGCATGTCCAAGACATTCCAGCTAGAAGAAAGCGGAACAGGGCTCCTCCGACCAGATATAAATCATGAGGCGAAAGGGCAACTGAGCTCCCTCCGTTCTGGCCCCCCTCCTTCCCCGGCCCGCCCCCCACCCCTCCCGCCCCCCAAGGAAAACAGAGCGTTGAGTAAGAGACTGCCAAGCCAAGCCGACGCAGGCGCCAGCCGGCTGAGCGCAGCACACACGGCGGCCGTTTGGGAGGCTCACGGCTCTCGGCGCTGTGGCCCTGATGTTTTTGCTTCGCTGCAATTTGTTTCTGATCTCTAGTCAGGTCCTTACAATGCTGGGGCCCCCTGGAGAGTTTATCCTTTGACCTTGTGACAATTAGCACCAGAGGCCAAGGGAAAAAAATAGATAAGAGGGAAGTGTGATTGGTGGGAGGTGGAGAGTGGGAGGACGGGCCGGGGCTTATTACTAAAGCAAATGTGTTACTTGTGGAATTATTTCCCATCTAATAAAAAGAATGCAGTGTCTCTAAAGCGATGAACTGCCAAAATGGAAAGAAAGTCTTCTTTCAAAGACTGCCAGGCCTGGCGATCCTCGGCGAGCTGCGTGTTCAGGAAGGGACACAAATTAGCCGGGCTGGGCAGCAGGCCGTCCACAGCAGCTCCAGGCTGGCGGCCCGCACGGCCCTTGGACAGGGCCCCTCATAGCTCGGTTTGGTGATGAAAATGTGGGCGAGCCCACCGTGTCCTCTGCCCGGAGGCCCCATCCAGGCCTGCCGCCACCCCGCGGGGTAGATCCGAGCACAGGCCAGAGCTGCGGTCCAGGGTCCCTGGCCACCAGGGCTGCTGCGGGTGACAGGAGGACACAGGCAGAGCCAGAGGGGTTCTGTTCTCGCCTCTCAGACAAGGAATGGGGTGTGGAGCAGGACACAGGCCAAGGCTGGGCGTGCCCTCAGAAGGCAGGAACAGTGACCCCGGAGCCTCCAGATGAGCCTTCCAGCCCTGCTGAGCAAAGGCGCCCAGTCCTAGGGACCTACCAGCCACATGGGCTCAGGAGCAAAGGCGCTCGGTGAGATGGGGCCCACCTGGAACGGGAATGGCCCCTCAGAACCACCCACCCCGGAAGTCCCTCAGAGAACAGGGCCGGCACAGGCCCTGCGGCAGGTGCAGGACGGTGAGGCCAGAGCTGCGGCTCCCAGATGGGGCACGCGCTTCATTCAAGTCTTTCAATTCTTTATCTTCCTTCCAGAGATGGCCCCTGCTTGCAGCTGGGCCCAGGTCTGAAGGACGAGGCTGTGCCACTCACACACACACACACACACACACACACACACACACACGATGGGGCTGGGGATGCTGACGTTTGGTGTGCAGGTGGTTCTCTGGAGTGCAGCCTTTCCCCGCAAGACACATCTGTGGGGGATGCCCAGGGGCCATGGGCTATTCATTATGGGTCACCCCACACAGGGAGAAAACAACGCAGAGCAGGACAGACATGGAAGATCCTTGTACGTGGATGTGGGTGCAAACGTGGAGGGGGCAGGCCAGACAGAGAGGCTGGTTTTCAAAAGAAATTCCTCATCGAGAAGAAATAGTCAGAATCATGTTTTTTCCTCCAAGGATTTACCAGAAAGCAAAATTATTACTATCCTAAGCAGCTAAACGTTTGGACTTCCTTAGAAAATAAATGGCTCCTCTGGTAGAGGACAGAGGAAGCCTCTGACTCCCACCAGGAGTTCTGCCTTGAGGTGACAGCATGCCTAGGCTGCGGGTTGTCTGGGGCCCCCAGGGGAGGAGGAGGACAGGGGTCATCTACACAGCCTGCAGGAGCAGGGGGTATCATCATTGTCCAAATCTAATCAAGTGTAGGGATCCAGGTGAGCTGGGCCGAGACAGCCGTGAACTGCCCAGGTGACGAGAGCAGGAAAAGGGTTTTGGACAGGGGACCTGCCTCTGCAAAGGCCTGCCGAGGAACTGAAATGTCTGCTCCTGAGACTGGAAGGGGAGCAGGTGGGAGGGTGGGAGGAGGCTGCTTGGAGACAGTTCAGTCTGCAGAAACAAGCAGGGGCCAGACCACAAACCATCGTCCAGGTCGTTAAACCCTGCTGAGGACTGGACCTTTTTCTTCCACTTTGATTGTGGCAAGATGCACATAACATAAAGTTTCCCGCCTTCCCCATTTTCAAGGGTCCCATCCAGTAGTGCCAAGTGCATTCACACACTCGTGCAACCATCTCCAGCACTCTCTTCCTCCTGCAGAACTGAACCTCTCCACCCATTAGACAACAACCCCCGTTTCCCTTCTTCCCGGCCCCTGGCGGCCACCATTCTACTTTCTTCCTCTGTGACCTTGACTATTCTAAGTATCTCATGTAAGGGGAATCATACAATATTGGTTTTTTTGTGACCGGCTTAGCATCTTGTCCTCCAGATTCATCCATGCAGTAGCACAAGTCAGAATTCCCTTCCTAACTAAGGCAGAACAATATTCTGTCATATGCATACACCACGTTTTGCTTATCCATTCCTGTCAGTGAGCATTTGGAAAGCTTCTATGCCTCGGCGATCGTGAACAACGCTGCTATGAATGTGGGTGTACAGATGCCTCTTTGAGACTCTGCTTTCACTTTTTGGGGGTCTTTACCCAGAAGCAGGATTGCTGGGTCGCGTGGTAATTCTATTTTTAATTTCTTGAGGAACGACCATATTGTTTTCCACAGCAGTTACACCACGTTACAGGTCCCGTCTGCACACCCTCCAGCAGCACACAAGGCCTCACACCAGGGCACCCGAGAGGAGGAAGGTGTGGGAAAACTCCTGTTGGACAGCTGAGCTCACGGACCAGATCAAAATTTGGACTTCGGCTTCTCAAGGGTGGAGCCACTGAAGTATTTTCCACAAACTCCAAAACAAGGTGAACAGTCCCACCTTTTATACTTTAATCGATTCTTGAGCGAGGCTTTTCTTCTTGTCACTCTCCTGTCCAAGCGGCTGCGGACAACTGTGATCGACTACACACTGAGATGAATTTCCCTACCCCACGATCCCACCTCATCCGCTCATCTTCGGCAGCTCATGCGACTTTTAAAAAATGTATATCGAGAGCGACTTTCTGAGAAGCAACAACAGTAGAGACAAGGAGCAGGGTTAACCACACCGGGGTGATGCCCCAGTCTGTGTTATTTTAGCCCGTACGCCCATGACTTAGTGTGTGCCTAAAACTGTAGGATAAGTGAGAACTTTTTTTTTTTTGCATTTTATTTATTTATTTTATTATAAAAATGTGGGGTACAATTCGGGGTTAGGTATACAAACGTTGATTATGCAGGTACCGTTGTTGATGATGTATGCCCCTCCCTCCCCTAGCAGTTTCCCTCAACTGCCAATCCCACCTCCCTCCCCTGGCAGTTTCCTGCTACTGCCAATTACTTTCTTATTTTATTTTTTTTTTATTTTTTATTTTTTATTATGGTATTATGGGGCACAGTTAGGGGTTAGGCATACCAAAATGCTTCGTTCAGGCACCCTTGATGATAAGAGGTGTCTCCCCATCCCCAGACAGATATTTACCACCATTAATCCCATCGCCCTCACCCTCCCCCCCTCATAGTTTTCCACCCCTGTCAGTCATTTTCTTGTGGTAATACGTTGGTTGATCAAGGTCTACTATATGAGTGAGAACATGTGATACTTAGTACAAAATGTAATTAAATACTAAAATCTGCATTGTTGCAGAGAGAATTGGATCATGTGTATCTGGAATCTAACAGATGTAAAAACACATGTTATATAAGCTAGATAGGTTGTGTGAGCTTTAACAGCAATGAACCCAACTTCCTTAACTTATTAAGTCCTAGGTTATTTTTTTCCCTCATTTAATTCAGGGCTAGGTATACAAATATTCACCATGTAGGTATCCTTATTGATGAGGTGTGCCCCCCACTTCCCCAGGCAGATACCAACTATTGTCAATCCCACCTCCCTACTCCCCTACCTCCCTCCCCGCAGTTCCCCACCACTTTCAATCCTTTTCTTATAGTAATACGGTAGTTGTTCAAGGTCCACTTATGAGTGAGAACATGTAATACTCAGCTCTTTGTTTCTGTGCAAGAACACTTAGTATTATAAACTCTAATTCCATTCAGGTTGCTGCAAAGTTCGTGATTTTGTCCTTCTTTATGGCTGCCGTAGTATTCTGTATATGCCGTAGCATTATGTATATGTACCACATTTTTTTATCCAGTCCTCTTTTTTTATTTATTATATGTATTTTATATATTGCATTCTCTAGTCATTTCCATGTAAATATGATGACATAAAAATTGAACTATTTTATACTTTCATAATATTAGAGAATTAATCGGTTAAATAAACTTGATCATGTAAATTAAGGAAGGACACTTCCCAGCTGGGGAGAGGCTATAAGTTCAGATCCCCTTGAGCCTTTCTGGTATTACCCTTCCCTACTCCCCTAATGTCGAGCTCTAGTGTGCCATATATCATTATATCGTCAGCATAGATATCTGAGATGAAAGTATACTCACTAGTAGCAACTTTTTAATGATTTTTTTATCATTTTCTGAAACTTTATTTACAGAAAATTATTTTTTAGGTTAATTCCAATCCTTTGTTTTCTTTGTTTTTACCTATTGGTATCCTATTTCCTTCCTGAAGTAAGACAAAATTAAAATCACATTTAGTACTTTCTAAGCAGTATGTGACATGCTTTCAGTTATTGTGGGAACTGACTCCCGGTCATCATACAATTTTTGAATTTTCTCTTTTAAATGTGGCTCTCAAAATGGAGGATGAAATCTGGTATAACTAAAATATCCCCTCCTGTTTTGGGGCAATATCTTTCTATTAATGCTACCGGTCACAATATAATGATGATGACGATGATGATGGTAAAGATAATGCTTGTCAATGCCAGTCCTCTTGATGTGCAGCATGGTTGGTTCCATGTTCTTGCTGTTGTGAACAATGCTGCGATAAACATATGTGTGCAAGTATCTTTTTCACAGAGTGATCTGAGTTCCTCCGGGTATATTCCAGATCATAAGAGATAAGATAAGTGGGACCTCATTAAACTGACAAGCTTCTGCCCAGCCAAAGAAACCATCAAGTGAGCAGGGAGACAGCCCACAGTCTGCGAAAAAATATTTGCCAACTCCATGTATGACAAAGCCCTAACATCAAGGATCTACAAGGAACTCAAACGTGCTGAAAAGAAAAAAACAAACAGCCCTATTACAAAGTGAGCTAAAGATATGAACAGACACTTCTCAAAAGAAGACATAAGAGCAGCCAACAGATATATGAAAAAATGTTCAGCCTCATTAGTCATCAAGGAGATGCAAATTAAAACTACACTGAGATACCACCTAACTCCAGTCAGAATGGCCATCATCAATAACTCAAAAAATAACAGATGCTAGAGAGGATATGGCAAAAAGGGAACACTTCTACACTGTTGATGGGAGGGCAAACTAGTTCAGCCTCTGTGGAAATCGGTGTGGCGATTCATAAAAGTTCTAAAAATCGACCTTCCATATGAGTCCTAGGTTATTAGTAGGCTTATGTTACATGATGGCTACAAATAAGAATCTAATCATGTCCAAACCAAAACATTTGACTAATAAGTAATTTCAGTTAGTAGAGAAGATAAATGCTTTTTTAGTACATTAGCACTCACTTAGAGAATCAAAAACTAGAGAATTATTTCTTAATGTTAGAGAATCTATGCATCTTGGTTTTTTTTAAGTGGTTAAAATGAGTCAGGAAATTTGGCCCATTTAAGTAATACATCAGTCTTTTTTATTCTGAAACTGCTTTTGCATATAAGATAAAACCCTATTCAAAGGCCACATAAAAATGTTTGTTGAATTCTAAACAAGTCAGAATATGAACTTAAAAATCTTGAAGATTAGCTAGGTTTGGGGATTTATAACTTTAATTGAATATTAATCCTTAGAAATGTTAGAATCGAATTTTTAATAATTCAATGTATGGCATTAAAAAATACCTCATGCTAAACACAAAACAAGTTGTTGTTTTGCTTCAAAAGCCAGGTTAGATGTAAAATTCAGGTCTTTAAATGCTCAAATCATAGACCACATATTGAGATGCTCACACGCAGAGAGATACATGGAAACTAAAACCAACAGAAGCAAATCAGTTTGGTATTGTCTCTCACTCACATCTATGCAGAGTCATAAACTAACTCATTGACTGAACTCACAGGAAGACTGCACATTTTGTTTATTTTCATTGCATTTCTCTCTTTTCTCCCCAAGAATTCAGAGTTGAATTTGCTAATAAGTGCCAGTTTGATGTAACTTCACAAAATGCACAGAATATCTATTTCTGTCCTCCAAAAACTTTTGAACCAAAGGGAAACACTTTAGCATTAACAACAATAAAACTTCTAGAAATTAATTTCAGAGATTATCATTATGACTTGGGGCAGTGAAAGATTTCTTAGGGAAAAAAATTGCTTTACCATCATAAAGTGCGAGCTGTCTCCCAACAACTTTCTTCTAAAGGCTCACAGAGATGTCTATGTTTTCATATTGTCTATGTGTTGCATATAACGTGACATATAGGCCACACACACTAACACACCCTTGAGTAAACATAATCACAGGCTTAGGCTCTGGTTCTCATTCTGTCACCATCTGCGTGGTCTGGGTCATGTCACACGCAGGGTCTTACTGTCAGTGACCTCATGTATGACATAAAGTATTGGGCTAGAGGGTGACTGAAAAGGTGCCCAGCTATAAAAAGCACAGGAATCATAATGTTTTTAACGACAGGAGAAAACAGTGATACATTCTCTGGACCTTCTTTCAAATATCACCTCCCTTATGAGAATTTAGGCTTTCCTATAGCCAGAGACTTTAGATATCTTCCATTGCCTTTTTGCTTTATCCATGACAATTGATAAGCTGGCAAATGGAGCACTCAGAACACCTTCATGTCTACCTTTTGCTATTTCATAAGAAATAAAAACAGCAAGAAGTCTCAAAGCCTAATCTCAGTGTTGCTAAAGGAAAGCATTAGCCCTGACACTTTTGAATGGTTTTGTCCTTCCTTCCACAGACAAAAATGATCAAATAAAAATTACATGAAAAATAAATAAATATGGCTATTGGTTTTATACTTTTTTTATTTCTCCTTGGGTCTACATTTCAGTTTGTTTCGCAAAGGCCTTTAGGAAGCAATAATCACAAAATAAAATAAGCTACTAGTAATTTATGACAGCACTTTGTTCTGCTTGGAGCACATTTTCAACCCTGTTCTCATTAACGTTCATAATTTTTTTTATTATTTGTTGAGATGTTTGGGGGGATGGAGTACTAAACTTCATGACATCCCTCTGAGGAATACACTGAAGCAAACAGAGCCACCTTTGTTTTTTAGATATGAGAACTGATACCAAGTGGCTAAATGTTTTTCTTAGGTAGTTGCATGATTGTTATAAATAATGTAAAAGAAAAGCACTAAAAACTGTTCCTGAAATAATAACTTCCAATATCTCTAAATTATCTGCTTGATAACAATAAAATTACATCCACAAAATAAGATAGTTTTGGGCATTATGAAATCAGAGCCACAAAAGTTTTAGCCAGTTGGATCAAGTAATATTTTTATATATATATATATATATATATATATATTATATATATATATATAAAACTTAAAAATCAATGTTGAAATCTGGGAGAACCTAAAATATAAACCTTTATGCTTAAATACTTCATAAAGCACCATATTGTTTTTATTTATGAATTTTAAAAAATAATAGATCATTGGAGATAGCCAAAATATCAAATCTTTACTCTGAAAATCAGTAACCGAAGGAAAATAATTATTAATTCTGACTTTTAAGTTGAAGCAGTATTTCTGTTTTAAAATGATTCACACACACAAACAAAATCTTTGTGCATGCATATGTGTGTGTGAGTGTGTAGGAAATATGGCAAAATATTGAAGATTATACTATTTTAATTTTTGTATATTTGAAATTTTTCATAATAAAAATTTGAAAACCATTGACCTGTAGGTAACTTATTCTAACTGTTGTACCTTGAATAACTCACTTTACCTCTCTTGAACTGCTGTTATCTATAAAATATGGTCCTACATGACTAAGTAGCTAAATAATTATAACTAGGTTATGGTACCTTAGAAAAAGGCCATTTCATCCTTTATGTAGTAGGGTCAAGAAAAGAGAAAGAAATTGGACTGACTTATTACAGGATCAAAGTCAATAGTGTCAAGATATTGAAAAAAAGAGAGTTCTGAAGGGGAGGAAAATTACTACTTCTTAAGAAGATAGCTTATAAGCTTCTGTGTCTTGCATGAGATGAGTATAATTCTAATAAAATTGCAGCCCTGCAATAGCTAGAGTTAGGAATATAAGACATAACTCTAAACACAATTTTCAGCTCCTGTCCCATTAGCTAAAATGGTCTTTGGGATCTAAAATACCAGGAATGCTCTAGAAATGACTGCAGACTACAGTATGCAAGGTAAGCAGTTCTAACAATGGATTTCAGACAAAGGAAAAGTGACCTTAGTGGGGAATGGAGGAAGGAGGTGAGCAGAGAGATGTATTATTTTGAATGAGAATTCAGATAACATTGCATTATAACTAGTAAATCAGAACCTTTGACAAATTTGAACATAAATCCTTAAAAGCATAGAGATTGCACTGCTTCAGGAGTGCTTATTTCACATTTTGGTAGATGTTCTGTTACGGACAGTATGAAAACCAAGACTCATCATGACAAAAATGTCTCTACCCAAAGACGAACACAAAAGATGTCACACTGATCAATACATAAGTAGTTGCCAAATGAAGAGCAATGAGTGTCTACTTTGGTCTATTTATTGGCAGCTCCATGAAAAAAGATGAAACATAAATGGAACTTGAAGATTATTAGGGAATATGTGCTGTTTTCATAAAATATATATGTGTTGCATATGTAAATATAGGTGTATGTATATTAGATCATAATATAAAGTATCTTACTGTGAGTCAATAGTCAAAAAGTTTGAAAACTACCGGTTTAGAACAAGGTATTTACATGGTATCCATGGGTTGAAACTCCCCAACCACAAGCAGGTTTTGATCGGCCTCACAGAAGCAGAAAACAAGACAGAAATTAGCATTCCAAGACTGAATACCCATAAGAACAATGTTAAGAGAAAATATGTTTCCCGAGTTCTGGGCAAGGACTCAAAGATGAATCATAGAGTCTGATTGGTTATCTATTTGTTTGTGTCTTGGGAAGGTGTTTGTTATAAATATATAGTAAGAATGTAGAGGCAGCACATATAGGATACTCATTTTTGAATTAAAGGAAAAAAATAGGAAGCTACCTAGAAGGAAATTCATAACTAAAGGAATTTTTTTTTTCTCAAATGGAAAACTATGAAGGCAGAGAAAAGAAATGCAAAATGCAAAGAAGATATTCAAGAGACTGGAGAGAAGAGAACTATTTGTAACAATAGCGTTTTCTCATTCACTTATTGGTGCAATGCTATAATTAATCCATGGGGAACAAAAACTGAACCTTCTTTTCCCTTCTGTTTCCTGATGAATAAAAAAAGTCACGGCCTTAAATAGAGCAAATAATTAATGACTATTTGTTGAGCAAACAACGGATTAGGTTGACATTTTTGGTTCCTTTTTTCAGGAATGAATTAGCATCAGTACACAGTTTCTCCTGTAGCACATTAGTAAAAAAAATCCCATTTTTAAGGCTGCTGCATAAGATGGAATATGTGATCTGTAACTAAAGATCAGAGAATGGGCTATAGGAAGATCAGCTCCCAGTCTTTCCCTCATTGCACCATGCTTACTAGTCATGTTAACCAACCAATCACAGAGCTCACTAGTACATAACAAGACTTTTTAAAGTGTATGCATGTCACTGTTCAAAAACTACATGTTGAAATCTCTCTGTTACTTGAATGCGATGCATTCAAATCATGAATTTCATGTAAGGAATCATAGTCTAGTTCCCTCTTTTCTGTAACAGAAAGCTACTCTTTGAAAATTGGTATATGCTCAGAAAATGCAATTTCATATTAATTTTTAATGGAAGTAAGAGGTAACTGGAGAAAAATCTTTTTAAAATCATTATAAAACCAAAAAAAAATTGAAAGATTAATACTCCGTATTCATAGGAGAGCTCCCTGAGTTAATATGGTTGTCTCCACCCTTACTGCTAATTCGAGTTACCAGAGGAGTTTTAGAAAATACCTAAATCCGTCTTGCAGTGACTTTAAGAAGCTTTCAGGATTGTGAACCACTGAGAAGGAACAGGGGTTTGCTGTAGTTGAGATTCCATTTCTAGTTGTCTTTTTTAAAAGTTGGTAAACATATTTTATTTTTCTCTACCATGACTCCATAGCAGGAATCTGAAAACAGAACTTCCAAGAAAGGACAATGCTCCCTGATGCTACAACATGGCAATTTAAGCCTGCAAGAATCAGCCAATCAGCAACATAATACATTCATAAGCCTACTGAACATGAATTAAAATTGTTTTTATTTCTTTGATTGAGTTCTGACAAATAAAGTGAAAAATATTGAATAAAAAGCAAAACATTTATAGGGAAAGAAGTAGGGATCCTTCTTTTCCACTGGGAGACCATTTCTCCCTGTGGTTTTTCTCTAATCAAATGATTTAGGATTTTGCATTTCCTGAAATAATCATGATACTTCACATCAAGGTTGATGAAATCATGTAGATAGACTGCCTGATCATGTCACATCCCTGCTTGAAACTCTTCATAGTTTCCAATACTTTTCAGGAGAAAGCCCCATTCTATGACATAGCAAAAAAAAAAATTCTTCTCATCCAATATCAGGTTACTATTCCTCAATATTCATCCTATCCACTCGAGACTTTTTACAAGTTCCAAAATTAACATCACCACGCCTTTGCTCACTTTGTTGCCTCAGCCTGTGAAATAGCTCTTCCAAAGTCCACCCCTTTCCACTGAAACATCTCCCATTTAGCTTTTCAAGAATCTACCAACACACAGCCCTTCTTTCAAGACATTCCTCTTTCAAAACAATCTTTCTTGCTTGTGGAATTGATCACTTCCTCATCTGTATTCCCACCAGAGTCTGTGCGTCATAATAGCAGTTCTAAAAATGTTCTACATTTAGATATGGTTTCTCAACATTGGCACCATCGACATTTTGGAGCAAATCATTCTTTGTTGTAGGATGTCTTAACAGCATTGTAGGCTGTTTAATGCATCCTTCACTTTAACCCACTATACACCAGGAGCAGTCCCACCCAAGTCATGATATCCCAAAATATCTCCAAACATTACCAAATGTCTCCTAAGAAGCAAAATCACCTCTTAGATGTACATCATATTTTATTTTTAATTGATTAATTATTATTATTTTTAGAGATAGGATCTCACTCTGTCACCTAGGCTGGAGTACAGTGGCACAATCACAGATCACCGCAGCCTTGAATTCCTGGCCTTAAGTGATCCTCTCACCTTAGCCTCCCGAGTAGCTAAGACTACAGCCACGCACCCCATGCCCAGCTTAGATGTACATCTTGCATTCGTATTTTTTTCTTTCCTAATAAATTTGTAAGCTTCATGGGAGCAAGAGTATTGCATTCATCTTTGTAGTTATGAGCTACTAGAGTACCAGATCTACTGCAGAGTCTCAAGAAATGTTTATGAAGTGAATGATTACTTTGCCACAAAAAATGATAGTACCATACTGTCAAAATATAGAAGATTGAATATACCAACATTCAGTCCTGATCAAGATAATGCTTTACTGTTTAAATATTCCATCACTAATGAAATTAAAATTTTCAATTTCATCTAAACATCAATCAAATTAAAATTCTCAAATCAATCCACCCATCACTAGAAATAATTTATATTGATTTTTATATGTTTTTAATATAAGGAAATGAGACAGTATAGAAATTGATTTGAAATTGTATCTATGTATGTAAAACTCGTAAATTAAAAACTGCTTGAATTTAGTTAATTGACTTGGTTCTTTTTTAAAAAGTCTCACCAGTATTTGTATGTTCTGTAAATAATTGTAATTAATTGGATCACTTAAAAATATTCAGCTGGTACTTTTTATGCTCTGTAAATAACTTTAATTTTTAGAAACTAAAAATATCGAACTTGGGTAATACAATCTTTTGCTAAGTCTCCCTTTAACTCCATTAACAGTGATGACACACATTTTGATAGACTTGATAAAGCAAAGAATTTTAGGGACTAGAAATATATTACCTTAATTTTAAATGCTCATTCAAAATATATTTCTAATTAGAATTGCTGTGCCAGAATTTGTGCTCAGAATATGTGAACACAAATAGGCATAATACACGTAGGTTTTTAAAATATGTATACTCTATATGCAGAGATTTAAAATCTATAAAGGATGAATAATTTTTAAAGATTATTCAATTATTAGAACATTATGTCCAAATTATGATAAGTTACATTTGAAATGGGAAGAAAAATCGGTCATAAATTCTTTCTAATTCCATAATACTTCTTATCTAAAGAAAAATGGTTTGATTTGAGAGCACAATTCATGTAATGTAAAGAAGATTTATATTCTGTGGTGTAATGATGGTGAGTTCAACTGAGAGTGCAGCTGTATGTACTGTGGCTATTTCTTGGTAAAGCACATTTGAACAAATATTGTACTTTAAATTCTAATAGATGACAAGAAGTGGTCTTCATTCTTTCTAACTACTTGAATGATGCAATTTCATATTCAAAGACTACAATGCTAGCAAAAGGATCAAGTTAACCTTATTTTATAGAGAATCTTAACTTTACAAATAAATAAAGTTATTGACATTTTAATTAGCTCCAACTATCTTTTAACCAAGCTAAATATATATATTTTTTTGCATTTGGCATCTGAATTTTTCATAAATATAGCAACAGAAATAACAAAATGATCATATTAATCTAACTTTAAATTTGCTGTTCTTGTGATTTTGCAGATTTTCTTTAAACATGGCTTCATACGTTTTAAAATATTTGGCCACTTCTCAGAAAAAAAATACATAAAGATCCATTTATATAATTTTGTTGTTTTACATTTTTTTGATGTGTGAATATGTCTTATTGTGATTTCTAGAAAATTAATACATTAAACTAAAGGGTCTGTAATCTGTGGCCTGCAGTCCAGATTCTGCCCACCACTTATTTTCATATGGCCTATTACTTAAGAATCGTTTTCACATTCCTTAAAAGGTTGATAAAAATCAAAATAAAAATGGTGTTCAATGAAAAGTGAAAATTAGATGAAAATCAAATTTCAGTGTCTATAAATGAAATGTTATTTGAACACAGTGCATCTGTGTACATAATTTCTATGGCTGTTTCCAAGCTACAATGGCAGACTTGAGTAGTTTTGACAGAGACCCACAAAGAGTAAATTATTTACTTTGTGGCCCTTTACAGAAAAGTTTGCTGACCCTGCTATAAGCAATTTGGAAGTGACTATAAACACACACAACTTGTAAACATGGAAGACAGTACACTTAATGTACTTCTAAGGAGATTTCTTTCAGCAAATATTCCCTATTTATTACTTTCTCATTGATATATTTTCTGTAAGCCTTGGTAAGGGCCATTGGTCATTAACAATAAAATGCTTGCTATGAAATTCATTCAATATTTGGAAAAGTATTGTTGAATTGGTAGAATCGATCAGCTGCTTTTTTAAGGTATATCTTTCTTTACCTCAGCACTGATGCCTTGAGAACTTGAAATTCCTGTAATTTCTCAATGGAAATCAACTTAGACATCTAATAATAATGACTCCAAATCTGTAAAAGTCAGCCTAACACTTTATCAAGTCTTAGTAAAGCTCTTGTGTCTGAATTCCAGCTACACCATTTTGTAATGAAGACAAAACACAGCAACCAGATCAAGCTTAATTTACAGTCTTGGCCTAGTTTATAATCTAGTTTAAACACAGGAAAAAACGAAGTACAAATTTGGTAAGTTAACAAAAAATTGAATTCCTTGCAAGCAAACATCACTAATAGGTGCTTTAATGATAGAAAATATTATCAATATCTACTAATGAATTTAATGCTATTCAGGCTATTGCAAAGGCTACAAAAACATAAATTTCTAGTAATTTACTGTCCGATGTCATAACTAAATGAATTATAGACTGAGTATCTGCTCATGGTTCAGAAGTTACTGTGAAAATCAGGTTTCCTGGCAAAAAATTTCAATTGTTTATTACCTCTGCATTATTATAGGTCTTCTTTAAGGGAAAAAAGGGGTTAAAAATCTTGAAAGAAATGTAGAATTTGCTGCAATATCAACTATGGTCTTGCTACTGATTACTATATTTTATTTTGAGGATGTTTTTGAAAATTTCCAAAATTAAAGTATATACAGCATATCTTTAGATTTTATATTTAGCTAAGTATTATAATAGTAAAGAAAAATAAAACTTACTTAGGGACACTGAAAAATATAAAACTAGAAGCAATAATTCAAATGAAACATAAGGTAAGGTTAGTGACTGAAAAATGAAATAATAGAGAGATTTTCAATTATGCATTAAGAGACATATTAGACATGTTAACTGAATTCAACCTCTTTTTGTCACCAATTTTATTAAAACCAACAGTTTAAAATTATTTTGGCTTTCTTTTTCTTTTTTTTGACCCTTAAAGTGAATTGTAAGAAGCCAGTTCAGAGGAGCAAAGCAAGTAATATCATAAGCCTGAAAACCAAAATGATTATTATCTCCAATACATAACCTAGAAAGTGAGATCTCTTCCTTGATGCCAAAAAGCAACTGACTTGACCAAAGGCAAAATGGAAGGAGCTATTGGAATGGAAGGCACTTTAGAGATCATCCAAGAAATGGAAATGATAACGTTTCCTCTTGATCAAAGATGACTTCTACCAGGTTATGTGAGATTCCATGTCAATTCTAACAATACTAGACTAATCATTAAAATAATTTTCATTTAAAAGAAAATCACACGATAATTATTTTCAATTATCATATCATCTTTGTAATTAGAGATGATGCCACCCATATCCAGCCAGCTTCTCTGGAACCCTGATAAGAAATCTCAAATATAAACAGTCTTTTTGCTTCCATTGATGGAGTTCCTGTGGGCTGTAGCCGACTGGCATGGACTATGGGCTGGATTCATGTCCAAAGCACAAAGGTGTGGCAAATCCTGCACAACTTTTGCCCTCCAGCTTTAACCTCAAGATTGAAGAAGCTGCCAAAAGAGTTGGTCCTTTCTCCAAATTTAATTAAAATATTTGGGATGAATTGCAGCTCACAACATAAAATTTTGTTTCTATCTTTCTCCAACCAAATATGGGAAGATGTTTTTCACTTCCTTTTGCTATATTTAAGATACTTTCCAGCCCAAACCTTACCCACCACTGGAACCACAACAACTGGAAAAATTTTACTAGCGATTGCCTTACGTGGTTAAAAAAAAAAAAAAAAGCACATTATAAAATTAAAAAGAGTCTTCCATGCTTACTAAAAAGGCAGCATTTGCGGTCACTTTAGGTGGCTTCAGTGCTGGGCACTTACCCAAGTCCCTGGTTCTGTGGAGTCAGCTGTCCTCCATGTGCTTGGTTCTGCCGCATGTGACTGAGTGTTCAAATGCCTAGCCTTACCAAACTTTTTCAGAAAAGATTCAAACCTTCAAATGAGAGAAGAGTTCCCCATTTTGAAAAGTCTTTAAAAAAAAAAAAAACCTGAATTTTAGACAAGCAAGTGTTTCCACAGGTCTCAGAAGGTTTTGCAAGAGTAATCATCACCAACATGAAACCCGAACTCATCTTTTAGAGACCTTTGTTTCCTTCCAACTATGTCTCTTTCAATTTTCATTTCATTCCCTTACTCTTCTTTTTTTCTACCTGCTTTTGATCTTCTATTTTATACTGTGCAGAAGTCTCGAGTGGTATGTGTGAAGTGAGCCATCGTCAGCCTGTTGAGGGAAAGCCTGCTAGTCTAGGAAAAAAAAATCATAAAGTATGAAACAAGGCCTGGGATTGGAACAGGAGCTAATATGCACAGTTATCAATGTCCTGTTGTGCTTTGTGAAAGATGCCTGGTTCTTTCAATACTACATTTCTTGTAGTGATGAAAATGGGATATGGAATATCGTGGTGAAAACGGGTTTGATTGGGATAATAATGACTCAGAGGCCGTCAATGCAAACGAATCCAACAGGACCCAATTGTGAAGAAGAAGCTAGACACTGAACCTGCTTCATAATCTCTGCTTTTGTTTAGGGGCCTCCAAGCAAATCCCACGCCCAACAGCCTTTGGAGCCTCGGACCAGTCTGAAAGTCATATAACCATTCCACTCCAATAGCTATTATAATTTCTCACTGGAAAGAAATGTGGGAAGCTGGGATGCGGGCGCCACAGGGAAAGCTTTTCAAGATGCTTCACTACAGCGAAGCTTTACTTTATGCACTGCTCTGCTTAGGGATAACTGTGGGGATGATTGAAGCCCTTTGTGTTGATATACATGACTCCATCTGCTGTTTAATAATAATGGCTACCCTGAAAAAAACACACTGCTCCATCAGTAATACCACTGGCCCACACCTTTATAAGATTTCATTTTATTCAATTGGCTCGGAGTACTTTAACAACATTTACGCTCTCGATTACCTCTGTGATAGAGGCGGGTTGCCTATGGCTACTGTGAACTGAGATTAAAATCCAGGAGTTCAGCCTCTTAAGTTTTCTAGTCAATCCCCTGAACTCAACTCTTTCCCTAAACGGTAAGTGATTTTAAAGCTAATGTAACCACTAAAAAAAAAAAAACAGCCAGAGGCTATTCACATTGCCTTCTATCTCCTGTTCAATGTTGAGAGAGAGCTTGGTATTTCCCATACATACAAATTCAGGCTTGTGTTTTTCAGGGAAGTGTCAGTTTCATAAACAAGCATACTTATGATACTGTTCTACCCATGAGTAAATGAGAGGTACATGAATCTACCGATTTTTCAAATACCATATATATAAACGTCCTTGTATTTGGGGAGTTACGAACTCACTTAAAATATAAAAACATGAATATATCAAATCATTACATGTACCTCCATGTATCTATAATGTATAAATTTAAAAAAATAATGTATTAAAGCAACCGTGAGAAATTTCTTAGGTCTTCCTAATGATGGTGACAGAAACTGCGGCTTTTCCTCGTTCTCCAGAGGCACATGTCTGTTTCACTCAATAATGAAACTTTCGAGCTAGATGTTTTCAAGTGATGTTTCAGGTTTCACTTTGAATGCATATCTGTCATGCCCTCTACCATTTTAAAACTTAAAATGAAAATGCAGCCAGTTTAAGTAGCAATTAATAAATTCTGTCATTTATTAAAAAAAAAAAAACAGTAGCTCTGTCCTACAAGAAAACGGAACATTTCATAAATATTGAATACCACTGCCCACATACTCTGCAAGTTGGTTAGCTAAAAAGACAGTAATTCCATTAGAGGCTTTCAGCAGGGAAAAGATAAAATAGTTGAGATAAAATAGCTGACATTATTTGTTACTTTTTTACTTTTAAAATGTGAACAACAATGTCATACACACCACAAAATTCCAGGAGAAACGTTATCAGTTATCTGAAAATGCTGAACCTTTTATTAAGGGAATTTCTTGTCTTACAGGCTGTGTGACTTGGCTGAATATTTGACTCGTTATACAGGCATCATATGCTTCTATCAGGGAATAATTTTAGCCATATGAAATATTCATTAGTATCTGATAGCACCAGAAGTAGAAGGCTGAGTAGTTATCCTGTCCAGAAAAGGACTTAGTTAATGTTTCATAATCAGAAGAAAGGAGACCAATGCTCTTTAGTTCCTAAAGAAGGTTGAATTTAGATTAAAAAGGCATTGTGACTAGTAAACATTTCCTCAGATAGATGGCTCATTCCCATCATCCTTTAAAAAATTATATAACTAACCCCTCAATGACTGAATCACTCCAGCTAGAAAACGGGAGCGAAAAGCCCTGCTTGTCACATGGAACTATAAGAAAGCATAATTAACGAGTCAGTACTTTTGGGTTTTGTTCACAGTAGAATTACATTCTTTACATAATTCAATACAAGCATCTTTTCAACATGGGAAAAGCAGGTTAGATTTTTGTCTCTAAAACAAAGTTTTAGCTTCACACTAAAGCACTGTATTAGAAAACAAACATAGGATTATTTGTATCTCGAAACCTCTATGCTGGATGAAGGTTGTAGCAACCACCCCAATGTTTAGTCTCACTTTGAAAGTTCCTTTTTTGCTTTAAAATGGGCCTAAACTCAATGGCATAAAAGAAGGAACTCATAATACATATGTTGATCTTTTTTCATTTGGATTGAAATAATCAGTTAGTCCAGAAGCCAGAAAATAGTTTTGAACATCATGGATCCTACCCTTCCTTCACCTTGCCCAACACACTTTAAAAATAAAAGGATTTTTAACTACTATGTGGGTATCTCATAGATATAGTCTAATGGATTTCTTACTGCAGAGCTGAGTTATAGGAGAGCTGTAGGCTTTTCAAGTACTTACAAAATCAGTTGTAGCCCATGTACTCTTATTATACACAAATAAATTGGCTCTATGTCCTAATGGGATTTCAGGCCACACAGCATTGTAGACAAATTATAAAAACAGATTCAGCCACACTTGAAAGAGGGCCCAAACAAGCTTCAGACATAAGTGCAATCGATTTCCCAGCTCAACAAGTAATTTAACCGAATATTTCTAATCTCAGGAGTCTAAAAGCTGAATAAATTAGCCTCACTTCTTGATCAGCATGAATTGTTAGTTGATAAGTTAGCAAGCAGCTATAAGGCTGAAGTTTTATTGTATCATAGGTATTATTTAACCACAAAGGGGGAAAATGTTATTTTAAAAAGTTGAATTTATTACTTTAAGACCATCAGTGGAAATACGGATATATTGTTGCTCTTATATGACATGATACTTAAATCTCTGTTTGGTTTTTGATAATTCCCCTTACATACAAGATTTACTGATATATTCTAGATGCTTTCAATGAAGATTTCATGGTGATTACAGTATTTATAGTACTATAATTTCTTAGCAGTTACTTATTTACAGATGTTCAATTCCAGGAACTAGCTTTACTAGGTAACTGATATTGAATAACTTTAAGAAAGCTTTTAAATCATCCCCAGATTTGTAAGGCATTTCCTTGTTTCTTGGATTACTTAAGCTCACTTATTTCTGGAAATGCCTAATCAAAAGCATTAACTTTAAAATAATTGTAAATTGGAGTGCTGATGGCTATTAAAGTGCAATTACTGTATCAGCTCACCAATACTGCCCTATTTGATAATAAAAGCACTAAAATTGTGGTTTGTATTTCCAGCAAATCTTTGTTGAAAGCCACAAACTGGATAATGGTAGGAAAAATTGTTCTAATCATATTTCTATTGTCATAACAAGACATCTCTATTCTTTTAAAAGCAACGATTCTAAGCAAACTGTAAGTTAGAAACAGGCTACTGCGATGTTTTCTCTACACATTATGCGATTGTGGGAGTTTTCTCTGAACCCTGTAGTTAAATTGAGCATCCTCTCTTCTCTGGAATAGGAAGCAAACTTTAAGGACTACAAGAGCTGGAAGGTAATATAAATAAGTAATGCAAGCCACCTGATGAACAGGCATATGGACACGTTCAGTGAGTAACAGGAACCATGTCCAATTGGAGAGCACAAAGCTTGCCTCAAGTCAGCAATGGCTACACTCTTCCAGAAGATTGTTGCCATGCAGGAATATATTACCCAGCATTGCCAGAAATTCCTGTTTTTCAAGAAAAGAAGCAGATCAAGGTTTTTATTTGAAATCACCCAGATTTTACATTAATTTTATATTGGAGTCACAAATTTTATATGTTCCTCATGTTTTTAAATCATTTACACTTGTTTGGATTGAATTACGTCTTTGAGTTTCCAGCTTTTCATCTTATCTAGAAGTCTGATGAGTCAATGGTATTTTCTTACTAGAAAAAATAGGATCATTTCCTGCTAAAATCTTGTCCTTTTTGGACAGCTCTACCCAATTAGCTAGTAATGGCATCTTCCTGAGTTGCAGAACGGATCTCCTTTGCCCATTTATACATTCTTTATAATAAATGTCCATGGGGCAAACAGCACAATTTCATGTATTTTTATCGTATAAAAAAGTACCACATTTTGAAGGGCAAAAGTAGTAAGTTTAAATCAGTTTTCTTACAGTCTTTTCAAAGTAAGTTTGTCTCTTTAACATATTCAGAAAGGTATTAAGGTGGCATTGTCCTAACAAAGCAAAGGATAAAAGATGAACAAAATTCATCAGGTTAGAATATGTTCTGGTTTTTCCAAACATATTGCTTGACTTACAGAAGTGTATAGGTTATGAATGAGAATACAAGGTATATGGAAAAGTATTCACTTCCCAAACATTTCTTCCTTCAAACACCTCTCCATATAGTTAACTTTAAATATAGCAATGACAGCAATATATATGTGAAAAATACTACATAATTTTTGTTTCAGGACAAGTCATTATTTGTTTAATAGGTTTTATAGAAATCATTATCTATAAAAGAGTTTTTAAAAATTAAAATGCATATTTTTATACAAGGAAGAAAATAAACTGTTTATTAATATAAAGTAAGCCACTACACTATTGGTGAGTAGAAATGAGGCTATGAAATGAAAACAAATAAGCTTCAAAGCCACAAATAATTAACTTTTCAAATTGGTTTAGCTTGGAGCAAGAGTATGAACATTATGAGACCTTTGCCTGTACTGTGAGCCCAAGCCTACAAACACAACAGGGTCTTGGAAATTTTACTGTTAAAAAATAATAGCCTGTTTGTTAAAAAAAATTGTATGACTTAGTATGAACTCTAGAATAAAGTTATCTAATTTTATGCATTAATATATTTATTTATTTATTCTTGGTAAAAAATGAAATGTCATCAGATGATGGGTATGGTCTAGTAGGAGTCAAGCAAATGTCTATTCTGAGTTCTGAGAGCTATGTAAAATTCATTTATAGGTGTCATATTTTTCAACTGTCAAGAAGTCATAGAATCATTTGAAAAACCTTTTGAATAACAGTAGTAGTCATCTTAAGTAATCCCTCACCTGACACTTGAATCTCCCCTAACCATTCTTGTATATTTTCTTTCTCTGTCACTCTCTCTCTTTCTTTTTACACACATACAATATATACATATTGTGAGTAGTAGAAACCACGTCCAATTGGAGGGCACAAATCATACTTGCTTGTGGAGAGCATAAGGCAGTGATCACTACAGCCTTCCCAGAAGATTGTTGCCATGCAGGAATACATTATCCAACAAATCAGTATAAGTGAATATATATATATAAATGAGTGTATCAATATGAGTGAATATATATATTTAATAGGAACATATGCATATGTGTGTGTGTGTATATATATATATAATCTGTATATACACATGTATATAAATAATGAAAGTAGCCAGTCTGTGCTTGTAAACCCCCTTCAATGGAAAGCTCACCAGTTCCCAATGGCATAGACAATTTTATCTTTGGGAACAACTACGACTACTAGAAAATTCATCCCTATATTGAAGTAAACGTTATCATTCATTTATAATTTCTACTTATTCTTCTTCCTAAAACAGTACAAACAATGTGTGACAGCACTATATATTTCAGTACAATAAATTGAATACAATGATTACATTCTCTCCAACTTTTCAATTTTTCAGGCAAAACAACCTAAGATCCTTCAAAATCATTTTTATGATAGCTTTAAGCTTTCTTCAAGATCATGATCACTTCTAAATATCCTAGAGCTAGTGTAGCAGCACCTTCTCCACAATGCCTAGTTCCAGAATCAAATGTAATCTTTGAGGTGGGATCTAGTGAGCATACAGCACCGAGCTAAAAAATACCATGACTTCTTGCTCCAAATCCCGTGCCTCTCAAAACAGATTTTTGTTCAGCAAATGTGATGGTTAATTTTTGGTGTCACTTGGTGAAGCTTTAGTTCCCAGTTGTTCAAACACCAGTCTAGATGTTGCTTGAAGATGGTTTTTAGATGTGATTAACACTTATAAGTAGACTCTGAGTGAAACAGATTGCCCTTCATAATGTGGATGGGTTTCATCCAACATGAAGGCCTTAGGAGAAAAGATCTGTTTCATGAGGAAGAAGCAATTCCGTATTATAGAAACCCTACTGGAGGTTCTTACCTGCTGCAATTTCAAATGCAAAAATGCATCAAACTTTACCTAGATTTCCAGCCTGCCAACCTGCCCTGCAGATTTTGGACTGCCTAGTCCCCAAAATTGCACAAGCCAATTTATTTTTTTAAACTTTTTAATTTTGAAGATGTGGGGTACAATTCAGAATTAGGTATACAAATGTTCATTATGCAGGTGCCCTTGTGGATGAGGTATGCCCCCCTCCCCCGGCAGATTCCCACTATTGCCAATCCCACCCCACCCCACCACGGCAGTTTCCCATTACTGTCTATCCCTTTCACATAGTATTACGATAATTGTTCAAGGTCCGCTTATGAGTGAGAACATGTGGTACTCATTTCTTTGTTTCTGTGACTCAATAAAGTCCACAATTTTTTAAACAAATACTCTTTTGATAGATAAGTTGATAGGAGATAGATAGATAGATAGATAGATAGATAGATAGATAGATTTAGATAGATGATAGATAGGGATAGAGATAGATGTAAAGATGACAGAGAGACAGAGAGAGACAGAGAGAGAGAGAGAGAGAGAGAGAGAGATCCTATTGGTTCTGTTTCTCTGAAGAATCCTGATTATTACAGCAAGCTAACTTTATACATGCTGCTGCTAAACTCCATCTCTCCTATCCTATAACCTTAAAGATTCTATTTTAGGCTTTATTTGTTTTCATCCAAAGTGAAAGAAATTATTTTACTCACAATAAAGTTCATCTCATTTTAATCAATTTATTATTCTTGGCAGATGACTTCTTTTGGAGGCCTAATTCTGGTCTCCTACATATTTACTATCTGTGAAGCTTTATCTCAATACAGAGAATAGAATCATACTTGCTTCACCTAACTCAGTTTTGGGAATTAGATCTATGTAAGAGTTAGTTGACTCTATAAGGAAATGATTTTATACCAGTGATAGTCAATGTGAGTGTTATTGTTTTTCCCAAGCATAAATGATTCTTTTTAAATCATACTAGACAAATTATAATGCTCAAACTTAGTAACACAGTTTATACTTACCTAGCTTATTAAATTTTCAGAAGAGACCAATCCCTTTGAGTGAACAATCACAAATCAGTGTTGAATTGAGCCCACACACTGAAAGGATTTCGACTGTCTGCTAATTTTGCTGGGCACAGGGTGTTTTGTTTTCTTTTGTTTTGTTGTTGCGTTTTTACGGTTTTGCACACTTTCAGCTTTGGAGAAGTAGAATCCAATTTCCGATTTGCCTCCAGCAAATCATCCTTTTAGTTCACAGTTAAATACTTTGTCCATGTAAAACAAACTTTATTAACCATTTTGTATTATTTAAAATCCAGTGTATTTCTTCCCTACAATGAACACAGATGGGGATATTAAGGCCACTGAAAGTATATTTTGCAAGCAGATACAATTCTTTCTTAGAAACTGGGGTCCTTTAAAAATTATTTCCTGAAACAATTTTAACCTTCACACAAACAATTATCAGGTCAGATAATATTTTTTATTTAGTCCAATAAGTATTTTGGAAGGGGAATGTTATTACATTTTGAACCATGACAAAAATCTATTGATATTCTTATCTGACCACCCTTCCCATCCCCCCACCCTCTCTCTGAGCACAGGCATGTGTAGCAAGCCTTTCATGAACAAGGAATCCATTCAGGATTTAGATACTTGGGCCAATTCTCAGTCAACAAGTTTCCTATGCACTTGTAGGTGCCAAACAGCAACTCTCATGTTTCTCCAAAAGAATTCTTAATAGAGAGGGAATTAAACTTTAAGTGGCTTCCCGATTTCACCATTTCTGAAGACCAGTGTTAGGTTGCTGAAAGGTTACTTCATTTGTCCATCAAGAGCCTAACAGGCTTTAGAAACTGAGTGAGTGAAGTAATGATTTTTTCTTTTTTTTTTTTTTTTGGTGGAATAAATATTGGAGTAACTAGCAATCTGTTGCATTTTTACACATACAAATTTTTGAACATCTTTTCTTTTTGAAAACTGCTTTTCTGTGGTGTTCTGAATTTCAGAATTTCAGGATTTAATGGGAAATGTGAGATGAAAAGTACAGTAATTTTAATAATAATCTGTATAATAATATAAAAACAAAAGTAAAGAAACACATGTGTTTGCCCAGTACTGATTCTCAACTTCATTCTAAGGCAAATATGTATCCATTATCAGAATATAAAAAAGTAGAATGTCCTCAGGGTCAGAGTGCATCTATAAATTCCCAGTCTATAAATGCCAAAAGCCAGATTGCAGCAATGACTTCACATACTCATATTCAATCTGATCAATATACAATCAAGATGAAAAAGAAATCATAATTCACCCTCAGTGGAGGAATCTCCAATTTATCAAACATGAAATTAAAACAGGAGATAAAACTCTAAAATTATTACTTTTATGAATATGATCAGTAGTCTGAAAAATGAGTTTTATGCAGATATAATAAGACCTCAAGAAACATTGCACAAAGCCTAATCAATGGTGTTAGGAGTATGTAAAACATGCCTAGATCCATCTTGCTAGTGATTTCTTCTCTTAAGCATTGCCCATTATTTCCTATGCTCTCTGAAGCATGAGAGTGCTGAATATCCACATTAGAACCATGTTTATTTGCAAGTTTATATGTGACAATTTATTTTGCTTAGACCAACAGTTTCAAGCTCTAACCTTGAAATAAGAATAGGGAATTACTAGAATAAACAACTTTGCTGGAAGTCAGCTTTTAATCACTATTTCAACAAGAAATGAAAATTCCATAGGCAAGTGTTATTTACTTAGTCATCCTAAGGAATTTTCCTTCTTTTAGAAGGAGGTATGTCTTCTTCAACTTTTAAGAAATGCAAGCGAAAAAACTTCGAAAGGATTAGGAAACAAATACTCCAAGCAACACCGAAATTAAAAGATAAGATTATATCCTGGATAGTTTAACAAGTTTTTAACACATTTTTCATTTTGTATAGTTCCTACATCTCAAAATATTCTGGCCAATGATATGTGTGGGTGTGTGCTATAGTTTGAATGTCCGCTCCCAAACTCATGTTGAAATTTAATTGCCCATTGTGACAGTATTAAAAGGTGGGGCTTATAAGAGATAATCAGGTCACTAGTGCTCTGCCCTCATAAATAGATTAATGCTGTTATCTTAGAGTGGGTTAGTTGTCTCGGGATTAGACTCCCAATAAAAGAAAAAGTCTGAAAACCCCCTCTTTTCTCTCTATCTCGAACATCTGCTCTTCTTCCCCATGTGATGCCCCTCTGCCATGTCATGACATAGCCGGAATGCCCTCACCAGTTGTAACCCCTCAGTCTTGAACTCTCCAGTCTCCAGAACCGTGAACCACATTCACTTCTATTGTTTAAAAATTGACCAGTCTGTGATACTCTATTATAGCAGCAGAACATGAACTAAAACTCTGTTTTTGCCAGTAGTTATGTATTCTGCTTATTGAGGACCCCTAAGGTTCACTGTACTAGATATTTGGTTGAGAAAATGTTTAAAGTATCAAATACATATTTCTTCAAGCTCACTGTATTATCATATTTGCGCTTTTTTTTCATCATGGATTATTGGTTTCTACCGCCTTCCAAATTTATTTAAGATAACTTATATGTAAAAGGAATAGATATAAAAAAGGTTTTATGAAAACTTTAAAGGGCAGAAGTCAAACAGTGAAAGGAAGATTTAATGTAAGAGTCTATAAAGGAGCATTGACTAAAATGTGAACAGTGTTTTTATAGCAACTTCAAGAAAATGAAGAACACAAACATTCTTTATTAGACTGTTTTTTAAAATACTGCTCCTTAAAAAGAGTTCAGAAGAAAAGTTATGTGACAGGAAATGTTTATTTCCTGTACATCTCTGAATGATCTACTGAAAATTTTTATTTATTTCAAGTCTTAGTTCTCAGTTTCTACGAAAATCATCCCTATGCCAGACATTTTTAACTGCTCCCCTAATAACTATTCACTTCATCCTCTTTCATAACAAGACACAAATTAATTTAATGGTTAATGTTTCTGTTTGAAAATACTTAGCTTTCCACACTCTTCTGAGTCTGAAAAATGGGTTTGTGACACAGTTCTGGGCAAAGGGGTGTAGATGGAAGTTACAGGATTGGGTTTTTAGTGTTATTGTCTTCCTGACCAGTGGAGCAAACTTATTCAATGTATCTTTTGCTCTTTGCCTTTTCTTTCTCTCTTCCTAGAATTGAAGCGTAATGTCTACAAGGGCAATAGTCCTTTGTGAGCAGAAGGAAAAGGGCATTGTACTAAGAATGGCAAAGCTAAAAGCTAGAAGCAATTTGGAATCTCAATGTCATCATGTGACCATAACAACTCTGGACTTTCTGCCTCTAGACTGTTATACAAAGTATAAAATAAAATAATAAAATAAAATAAAGCACTTTAGTAGAGTTTCTGTGATGCATAGCTAAAACCAACCTTACCTCTTAGACTTTCTTTATGTGTCCCAGTCCCAGTCTGGTTCAGGTGCCCCTATTAGTGTACCTGACCTCTCATACAGGCCCAGGACACATAGGGTGGTATCTGGGTCTCATTGCATCACCGGAACGGTAAACATTGGTGCACACGAACAACAGTGTTTTATTATTTTATGTAAATCATAGCAAATCTATTCTGTTCCAGAAAACTTATGTTTCTGGTGTTTAATTAGTTTAGGATAATCATAAATATAGTACATATATTATATGTAATATATACTATATGAATATTGCATCTTTATATTCATGTATTCATGTTTTATATATAAACATGTCTATAAATATAAGCATATAAATGTATAATACAGTATATGCATTATATATATAGTTATAATATTAAAAAGTTAATACCTTTTTTATTTTTCATATCTCTTATATTATCTGATGATGGTATCTGCATCACTCTATGGTGGCCCACACGTGCAGGGTCATTATTGTGTTGAGGACTAGTGCCTAAAATGCTCCTAGTGCATACTAGGAGATTAATAAATACGAGATGAATGAATAAATTAATCAATCATTGAAATGAATATTTTTTGGAAAACTGAATTTTGTAGCTTTCTACTGATTGGATTTAAAGTACAAGAGAGATTATATCTTTTAGAAAAAAATGATGGTTTGTTTCAGATTGACTTTGAAAGAATGGTGTCAATGTTACATATATGACTTGAATGGAGATTTTTGTAATGAACTTATTTTTTAATGATATCATTGCTAAACGTAGAGTGTGTGAGATTTGAAATTTATTTTTTATATAAGTTTTGAAAAATGTATCTGCATTCCTACCCAGCTGCAGAACAATTGCATTAGACAAGATTAAGACTTTTCTCAGAAAGTAGTTTTAGCTCTTTCCAAGGTATGTTCAAGAATATAATTATGTCCTCTGAGTTTTGCATTATAAATTAACTGGAAAATTTTTAAAGTATACTTTAGTATTTCTCATGTGAGTATTGGGAGCAATTTAAATTTGAGGAGGACCACACCCTCGAGGTATTTCAAGATGAGTTACTCCCCAGATGCACTCCACAGAACCTACAGAATAGATTTGTCAAGCATCATCCACTTGGGTAGTGAATAATATCTTCAAAAATGACAATGATATTGAGCTCTTTCTTCTGATAATATTTGCATAATTTGTTCAAACTGATCATCTCAATGTAGAAATAAAAGAAACACATTGATACCATAAATAATTGGGAAATGAAATTCTTCAAGATTTCACTTAAAAAAAAAGATAAGTTGGAATTATGGTGGTGGATTAGACAAATTGCTAATGTTAATTTGCCATTCTTATTAAAACATTTTAAACCATGGCTTATAGCAAGAATATTTTACTTTTTAAGAACTGCTGAATGCAGCAGATAGATATTTTTAAATTTCTATCATAAAAAGTTAATCAAAATTACCTAGAATTTAAGGAGAAAGTAAGCAAAATATAAACTTCTAAAGGTAAAGTTACCCATAACCAACATATTGTCAATCATTTAGAAAGGTGTCCATCTTAAAAGATTACATACAAAAGTGTGGCTATGAGGACAAGGGTGTATAGACTGAAATCCCACAGTGGAGGGGACCAACTAAATATAACTGATAGAAGATAAACTATACGCTCATTGTAAGGTTGCAATACCAGATGTCTTCAGAATGGAAAACAAGAGTTGACAATTACAGATTACAATTACACATTGAGTTGAGAATTGCTTGTGTGTCTTTAGCATGTGCCATAGAACAGGGTGCCCTGCTTGGCAAGTACAAGCCGCTAGTCTTCTCAGGTGGCACATTCGTATAATAAAGAAGGGTGATAGCAATCTATCAGCATTGTTTCTAAAATTAATCTAAATACTTGTCTAAGTTTTTTTAAAATTATTTTATTTTCCAAATAGACGCCTCTTCTGTGAAGTATAGTTATTTTTAATCACTTATCAATATAAATTAAATTAATTCATGAGGCTTGTATAGTTTGGTAGACATGATGCTAATAACTAAGGAGAAAGATAAAATCAGGTTTCTGACCCCACAAAACTGAGAAATAAGATTTGAAACCATATTGATACCCTAAATATCACTACATTATATATTACATATATAATCATACATGATCCAACATGTATTATACAATATGCAAAGCAATATTGAAAGAAAATTTGTCTTGCTCATTTCTTTCTTTTTTCCCCCACCTGTCTTGCTCATTTCTAATCCTTCCAGAGAACGAAGTTTATGAGTGTCCGAGGTGAGAGCTGGTTATATGATTTTTAGTGCTCATTGCAAAATGAAACACAGACCCTTTGTTCAAAAGTTCAGAAAAAAAAATCCTTCTCCATTCTTCTGAGGTGTCTCTCTTAACCTGTCATGATGATTTTTATTTGCTATTTAAAGTCATGCTCCCTTGGGAATCAGGATACTTGCTGGACAAGTAGAATTTCACAGGTGCCTTTTCCATGTCCAGGCCCAAGCTCTTACTGGGGACAAGGGCCACAGCAATTGTTGGGTGGAAGCAGGGAAGAGGAGTATGGAGCACCTGACCAGAGGAGGTGACAGGAGGCAGGACCACCTATGAGTAGAGTCTCCAAAACACTCCAAAACTCTATTATCCCACCAGACTAAATCTACAAAACACAAATTCAAAGACAAAAGTACTAAGAATTTCCAGATGGTGACTACATAGAAAGCCCCAGGCATAAGACCCTCTGTGACTAGCCTAGTCACATATCCATGAACCTGACCCTTCATGAGGGTCTCTGATTGAATCTTCTTTATCTATTCTACCACCTGTGGACTCACTGGTATGGTTGCTTTTATTTCCTGATGTTGATGTGATCTTTGCAGAGAAATCCAAGCTTTTCTGTCTGCCATTGTCCTATACCCAGTTACCCTCAACTATACTCAAATTGCTCTTGCTACAGCAATTTTCGTTCCTAAATACTGTCACAAATTCCTGCAGCACAGTGACAATAGGAGGTACAACACTCCTCTGAAGCCTTATTCAATGATTGGCATTCCTTTCTCGTCACGCTGTTGCTGAACGTCAGGGGTTCAACCTAGGTCTGGTTGCTTGCTGCACAGAAAGCCAGTCACTGAGACAAAAAGTATTTCCAGGGAAGAAAGGCTTAATGTGGGTGACATCAGTTTCACCATCAAATCTGTCTCCGCACAACTGACTAAAGTTAGGGGTTTATATAGTGAGGAAGAAATGTAATTAGGGAGGGGTAAGGAAGAGGAGCTGGTCAACAGGCAGCAGTTGCATTTCACTGAATGAATATGGTGATCAGGAAAGTTTTAGTTCCTTGATACTACCTGGAAGACCTGAAGGTTGGTTTCCTAAGAAAGAAACTCAGATAAGACAAATGTAAGTTTCTCAAACTTCTGTTCTACGGGAAAATTGGGCTGGTTTTAACTCTAGTGGAAGAAGGTGAAGTTTGAGAACCTGAGAGTAGCTTGGACAAAAAGCCCTATTTTTCTCCTCTATGTAAATCTCCTTATCTCTGACTATAAAAAACACCACCAAGAAAGACCAACCTACCACCTGTTGATCAAGCTGGAGATGTGCTGTTGAACAGTTCCATAAGTTACAATGGCCTAGGAGAGTAAGAGCCCTGGACTGAGGGGTTAGGGAGTCTTCATCTGTCTTGATCATCTCTTACTGAAATGCTATGGTACTAATTAGTCCAATATGACCTTGGGCGAGTCATTTCATCTCTCTCTTATTCTTCATCTGTCAGAAAACAAGTTGAAACTAAGGTTCCATCTAGGTTCAAAAGTGTACAATTTCATGAGAGAAAATAGAAAGGACAGAAGAAACATAACCTGAAAGGTTCTTTTCAAATAAACCTGAAAATGCATCTTTCATTATATCCTTTTTTACTTAATCTGGCATGGATTCCCCAGTGTGTCAGTTCAGGTTCTCTGGAAAGCAGACACTGAGACAGAGATAACAGTGCAAGAGGGTGGGAGTGAGGACCAAGAATTGGTAGTATCTGTGACAGACAAAAGAGGAAGAAGCGAGGCAGGCAGGAGAAGCTCTCAGACACAGCATAGATCTGACACTCATGAAAGGAAAGGAACGAGAAAGCAGAGAAGGGCGAGAAAACCCTGAGAGTGCTGCAGACTACGGAAGTCTCTGCTAACCCAGTGGAGAACTCCAGAGGAAAGAAATGCAAAGAATATGTTCAAGGGGCTGGAGAGAAGAGGATGATTTATAACAAGGCATATGTGTAGGGTGTGGAAAATTATTTGGGAAGACTGTGGCCTCAGGTCAAACACTTGGGTGGCTCCTGAGATGCTACAGCTGGAGGTGGTTTCTAACTTCATTCTCTGCAATTTAAGCAAATCCTTTATTGAAGGAGAGCCTCAGTGTGCAACTCCATGACTGCCACACGCAATTGCATTCATTATGGAAACAATATATGGGTGTTAGGAAACCAGGTGTTTTTTTCAGAACCCATCACAGACTTATATGTCTGGCTAGGGAAAGTTCATTGCCCATTAATGAGTATTAATTATATAATTAAGTGACAGTTTAAATCATTTTTTTTAAAAAAAGATGTGGAGTAGAGAATTTTAGAACTAGAAGTAATCTTATAAAACATATGGCTCAACCCTTTCATTTGACAAAGAGCAAACCAAGGCTCAAAGGAGAAAAGTATCCAACGTCACCAGTGGCTGATTAGCACAAGGGCAAGGAATGGAGCCCATACCGTCTCACTCCCAATCCAGGTCTCTTTTAAAGGAGCTGAACAGGACAAAAAAAGAGATACTTACTTCACCAACAGTTCAGACTTGTAAAAAAATATATTTAGAATTAGAAACAACAGGTCTGTCTGATGAAAGCTGATGGAAGAGGCAGGGTAACAAAACTTTAGAACAGAATTCAGCACCACAAAACTTTTGTAGGGTGAGGCATACTGGTAGAGTAGGCAGGTTAGAGTAGGAGGTTTACAGGGCTGTACAAAAATTTCAAAAACCATTAAAAACTCTGCAGTGGCCTACATCCCTCTTATCAGGATACTTGTGGTTGAGAACGGGCCACCAAACAGGGACGTAACTGGGGAGCCCCCTGGAGCATGCACACTAATAGCCAAGTTGACCTAAGATAACCTGTCTACAAGGGGCGCTAGACCAGGAAGGGCATTACAGCAAGCTGGGCATGTGCAAGACTTCAAAAAGCAGACAGCACAGGCCTCCTCCTTGCCAAGTGTCAGCAGCATCTCCAAACTAATATACGTATGCCCCCCAAATTTACATAAGACCACCTAGGAATCACCCATAATCTCCTAAGATAACTCCACCCAACTCAATCCTCCCCCATGAAAGCTATAACTCAGCATCAACTGGGAACAGCAGTTCTGAGTTGCCTTGTTTGCTTTCCTTTCTTGAGCATGTGGTTCCACTTTGCTCAATAAAACTTAGAACCTGCTTATCTCCCCTACATGTCTGTCTGCAAATCCTTTCCAAACAAGATCCCAACACTGATCACACCCACCACTGGTTACAATATCGCTTGGTCTCTGGTGTGTCAGGAGTTAACACATTGATGAAAATGCTTTAGATTTTATGTATGTATGTATTTATTTATTTATTTATTTATTTATTTATTTATTTATTTATTTATTTATTTATTGTGTTTGTTTGTTCGTTTGTTTGTTTTTCACTTTCCCAAACTTTATTTTTAAAAAAAGTAATTGGTGGTGAATCCCTACAGCAAGTC
>CAUYQG010276057.1:0-12204 GCA_963574415.1 Tarsius wallacei | reverse complement strand
TAAATGAAGAAGAGAATGCAAAAAGGTATTAATTTGTCGAAGGGCACAAAGTCAGTAAACTATCAGCACTTTGACCCTAGGGAGTCAAACTCCAAATGCCAAGCCCTTAACCCTGCACTTGGCTAAGCCTGCACTTGACCCAAGCTAAATGTACTCCACGGAACACAGTCAGGACTCTGTGACAACTCAGTCTCGCTCTTCTAAAGTCTCTTTCTGAATACTCTTTACAGACCTCATGCATCTTCCTCATGCATGTCCTAGAAATAATTTTAATGCAAATATTTAGAGACAGTGTTAACTTCAAAGAACTTAAGATAATCACTCCAGAAAAAAAATAGAGCATACCTAATTCAGTAAATGCTTGTACACAGTCCTGTAGTCAGTGTTGTGTGCCCCAAGAAATATTTCTTCTTTGCAATCTTCTTTATGCCTTCACATTACCTTGAACTTACCTCTACTGTTATGCTAATCAAACGGTCTTGGATTTATTTATAGACTCACCTATCTCACCATACTGACAGAGGGAAGAATTTGAGATTTACATGGTTTTGTATCTTTATACACCGGCCTGGCAATATCGGGCACTAATAAAGAGCTTTTTAAGTGACTAAACAATAGTCCATAAACTCGGGGAGTTTATAGTACAGTATTCAACATAATAATAGCACAGGCATTTCCACTTCAGTCTTAAAATGTAATTTAACACATTGATGTTTCAAGGGTTACAATGAAGGGTTTTCCGAAGTCATGCTGAACTTACCATTTTTTGAAAGTGAAAACAATCCACATTCCAGATTTTTAATTCAAAAGGATTTATTGTGACATCACATAAGAAAAGGCAAAATATTTCTGTTGGGAATTTGGATCCTATGAATTTGAAAAATAGGTTTCTTAAAGTCAAGAACTTTCTAAATTGCTAAAGTTTCCTTGAATTTACAAAATATATTGTCATAATGGGATACACATTTGATTATAAGTAAGCCTACTATACTTTTCTAATAATATTTTAGAAATTTTCTCTTAAAAAATAGGTCAATTTTCGATATTATCATTCTGAGAAAATCATTTTGAAGAATTTAAGCCATTCGTGCTTTAACCAGAATTAACACCCTCTGGTCTTTAGCTGACGAGTCCCATGGTTTCTTAGAGCCTTGAAACATCTAAGATATCAAGATTAAATCAGTAAGAATTGATGTACATATATCCAACTAGCATGTGCCAAGAATTGGTAGTATTGTTTAAATGGATGATTTTATTCAGAAGACCTGCCTGCTACTTTCTGATTTCAGGCATCCAATGTAGAAGTTGATCATGTACTCAGTGCTCAAAGCTGTCTTTTGATTTCTCAGCTCCAATAGCTTTGTAGGTAGGTGGATAATTTTTTTTTCTGCACCCTTGAGAAGAGCTGTAGTTTTAAAGCAATACAAAAACAATTCAAGGAGCAGTGGAAACAATTTTAAAAGTAATGGACTGAGATGCCATCAGAACGGGTGGATTTTAACCTTGATCACTTGGCACCTAACTGTGTGGCCTTCAGCTAATCTCTCACCTCCCTGTGCCACAGCTCACTTCTCCATAAACAGGAAGGGTTCTAGGATTTACTCACTCATGCATTTCAGGTAGTTACTGTGCACCAACCCTATGCTAAACTCCATAGAGGATGCCTTCAGATTGCTAATAAACATAACTCGTTCTTTTAAAAATTGAGTTAGAAGTTACTGAATTGAAATAGGTAGCATTACTTCCAGAGACCAAAAGATATTCCTAAATCTTTTCCTGCCAGGTACCCCTTCTTTCCAAATCATTCCCCCAGAGAAATAAATGTGCAAGGAGTTAGCAAACAAGAACCAAAGAATAATGTTGCTAATAAATCAGTAATGTAGTAACAACTGAAATTCTGATCACCTACTATGTGCCAGAACTCATTCTAAGCATTCAACATGCATTAACATATTTGATCTTCAATGCAAATCTACAAAAAGTTTCATTATTATCTCCACTTTTCATAAGAGAAAACTGTCAAGGAGAGTCAAAAAGAAACAGAGTCAAACAGCTAATAAGTAGCAAATCTCAGACTTAAACCAATCATTTGAACCCAGGGCCTGTATTCTTAATATTCCCCCACATTACCTTCTGAAACAGCTAAAAAGGCCCATAATTCTATCCAGACTTTCATTGTAAAAGGTGAACTACAGCACATAGTTTAGCCCTTGATGTCCACCCTATGAAACCAGACTTTGGGTCTAGGTAGGGAATGCTACTTTTGGAATTGACCCTCTTAACCCCAAGCAAATATCACTATCTTCATGGTTACCTATAGCAATAGGTATATTGTACCTGTAAAGACTAGTGACAACAGAGTTGTCTCCCTCCTCCAGTGTCCTTTAAAAATGTCAGGCTGTTGAAACAATAATATCTCTATTCTCTGTCATCAGCCTGCACCACATATTGCCTAGAATGATGACATATAGAATTCTCTGCTCTCACCTTTGATTAGAAATCCATCTCTTCTTCCACATTGTGTCTAGAGAGGACCAAAAGCATCCTGTGTTTTGTACATTTTTGTGAGTGTGTGTTCTCTGTAAAAATACATACTCACGTGGGGAAAAAACACTTTTCCAAATACTATTTTAACAACTAGACAGTTTGTTAGTTTGTTTGTTGTTTGAGTAGCAGTCTCAGTCTGTCGTCCAGGCTAGAGGGCAGTGGAATGCTCGTGGCCACTGCTGTCTCAACCTGCTGGGCTCAGGTGATCTTTCCACCTCAGCTTTCCAAGTAGTTGGAATCACAGGCATGTGCCACCACACCCAGCTAATTTTTTGATTTATTGCAGAGGCGAGGTCTTGCCAAGTTGCCCAGGCTGATCTAGAACCCCTGGACTCAGGCAATCCTCTCACCTCTGACTCCCAAAGTGCTGGGATTACAGGCTTGAGCCACTGTGCCCAGTCAACTAGACAATTATTAACTAATTGTGATCTACATGGCGCAAAGAAAAATGGAACCAAAAGAGTCAGATGGGTTTACAGAATGGGCCCTGGCTCAATTACCTGTCCCTTATATTCACAAAAGTGGTAAAAATTAAAAAGAGAGTAAAAGACTTTCTAGCAAGAAATGACCTGAGTCTATCATTCTACTCATTCTACTCAGCAATTAGAACATAATAGAACATAACTATCTGAGTTTTAACACATTGGTCCACCAACTTGTCAAATATGACTCAATGAATAGTCTTTTCCTGTGGTTAAAGGAAGAAGTAAGCAGAAATAGAAGTATCTGGGTACATAGAGAAGAATAGAAGTCTTCCTTCCCTGTATATGTGGATAAAGCACTCTTTTTATTTCAAAAACATTTCCTTTCTGTTTTTTCTTCTATCACAATAGCATAATAATGAGTGAGAAGATATTGTTATCCTCATCTCCACATGCACAATTGTGGAAAACATTTCCAAAAACTTAAGTTCAACACATAAGAAAAGGGACCCCAAAAGAACCCGGAATTTATTTATAAACAAGTGTATATTTATTCTTACATGTTTAAAGTTCAGTCACCTTCAAAGTACTCCCCATTTGATGTAATACACCTATAAAGACACTTTTTCCACTGCTCAAAACAGTTTTTTAAACTTGTCAATGTTGATGCCTTTTAATTATTCTGCAATTTTTTGTTTATTTGTTTGTTTCACATCTTCCACATCAGCAAAATATTTCCCTTTGAGGGATTCTTTCATCTGGGGAAACAAAAAAAGTCGCTCAGGGAGAGAGCAAATGAATAGTCAGAATGGGGCATGAACAGGGTGGAACGTCATGTTGTTTTTGGTCAAAAACTGCTGAACACTCAGTGCTGTGTGGGCAGGTGCACTCATAAGTCACCGATAAAGAAATGGGTAAACACATTGAAAGATTTTCCAAAACAAAAATTCACTGAAGATGAATGTAGGCTCTCACAACAACACAAGCTGGTACACTACCTATGGGTTCCTAGAACACTTACCTAGTGAGGGAAGCCTTACAACAAGGTGCTTGCCCTCCAAAAAATAATTCCATTTTCTTTGAGGGGGGTCTCCCTCATACATGCCGTGTTACATAAACCGCATACACTCATCTGTAATTCCTGAGACTGGTCTGATATTAATTCACATGCTATCTATTTAAACCAATGGAGATTTATGAAGTCTGTTTCAATACAGATTCTTCTTTCATTGACACGTTCAGCACAGCTAATGACAACTAATAAAACTGATAAATCTGAAAATGTTTACCCCTTTACTTCATATTAGTGGATGTTCTTCCAGAATTTCACAGTGAATTTGTAGCCTGACATTCAATTCAAGCCAAAAACATTATTTGTGATTTGGAGGCTACCTTTTATCCATCATACAATAGAGCAGATTGCCATTGAAGAAAGGGAGAACAAGAAGGTCCATTGTTATTTAATTTTACATTATTACTCTGAAATGTATGCCCTTGCTCCCAAAATAGAATTCTCCAAATTGAACTGGCCACTAGATTTCCTTCAGATCAATTATTCTCAGTATCTTCAGAACCACCTGTGACTCATTAAAATATATTCTATCACCCAAGCTATTCCATTGCTGCTTTAAAATTCTTTTATACAAAATCTCACCAATGTAGTAGCTATAATTTTTTAAAAGATATTAATGACCAAATGTGGCTACATTGTCAGTGAATGTACTATATTGTTCTCAATTAAGGATGACCCAGTATGGGAAATGTATTTTTTTTAACACTTAGTTGACTGCGTCTTGAACCCATGTTCCAACTCTGAGAAAGCATTATATTTTCCTTTATAAATTAGATGGCACATAAAACATTTCAGAGATAATTTCCACTGTCTCCAAAAAAGAACAGAGACTCTATTTCTCTGTCTACCACAACACCTACCATTCCTGGCAAATGGAATATGTATCCAAAGGACCAAGTTAAATGACATCCTTTACTTCTCTATCTCCTGTATCAACTCTCTCTATCACACACATGCTGAATCTCTCTCTCTCTCTCTCTCTCTCTCTCTCTCTCTCTCTCTCTCTCTCTCTCTCCCCTCCATCCTCATTGTCACTGCAACTCACTCCCTTATCATCTTGTTCTACCATCCCAAAATAATATATTAACCACTTCACTGTATTGTACCAAATAACATGCTAGTTATTGGGTACAAAGAAAAGAAATGGAAACTAGAAGAAATCAAAGATTTTGCATCTATCAAAAGTAGATTTTAAAAGATGCACAATCATAGTTAGTAACTATTTTTTCCCCACTCTGTGGATTGTCTCCCCACTCTCTTGATGGTTTTCTTTGCTGTGCAAAAGCTTTTCAGTTTGACGAAGTCCCACTTTTCAAAAGAAGAGATACAAGAAGCCAACAGATACATGATAAAATGCTCACTAATTATCAAAATAATACAAATCAAAACCACAATGAGATACCGCCTAACTCCAATAAGGATGGCCATCATTAATAAATCAAAAACCAAGAAAATGGAATGCTTCTACATTGTTGGTGGGAGTGCAAGCTATTTCAGCCTTTATGGAAAGCAGTGTGGCAATTCCTAAAAGAACTAAAAATTGACCTTCCATATAATCCAGCAATCCCTCTCCTGGGAATATAACTGGAGGAACTTAATTTTTTTCTACAAAAGACACCTGCACACATGTATTCATAGCAGCACTATTCACAATAGCAAAAACATGAAACCAACCCTACTGCCCATTAAAAGTAGACCGGATAGAGAAAATGTGGTACATATATACAATGGAGTATTATGCAGCCATAAAGAAGAACAAAATCATGGTCAGCACAGCAAATTGGATGGAGTTGGTCCATCATACTTAGTCACAGAAACAAAGAACTGAATACTGCATGTTCTCACTCATAAGTGGGCCCTGAACACTAGTCACATTAGTACAAGAGAGGACTCAGCAGTCACTGGGCACTGCTAGGGGAGGAGGGTGAGGGCAATTACTCAAAAAATTATCCATTTATATTACTTATAGTATAACACACAAACTCCACAATCAAGTAACCATAGCCCATGCTTGGACAATAAGCATAGCCTGTTGGCAGTGGGTGGATTTTGAGTCAGCTCTTTGGACATGATTATTTTAAAATTCACACAAGAAAACAGTTGCTTAAAATATAGCAACACTTTTACTTAGTTAGTTTATTAGTTGTTTAGATAATCTATCTAAATAAAATTTGCAGGTTCCCGTTATGAACCAAGCACTCATACAAATGTTGGTAATATATCAATGACCCCCATCCTATGGAGCTTAAATTCTAGTGAGATGAGAGACAATAAAGATAAACTTTAAGAAAGGAATTAATTTGTTACAATATGATAAATACAATAAAGAATACGTTGAAAAGCAAAGAGAATCAAGTATTCTTGGCTTTTGCTGGGCTTGGGAAATGGGCTAGTTTGAAATTTTTAATGTGATTATCAGGATGGACTTTATAGAGGAAGTAACATATGAGTAAAGACTTAGAGTTGTTGAGGGATTTAGCCATGGGAATACGAGAGTACAGGTGTTACTGGCAAAAGAAACTGCCAATCCAAATTTTCTTTAAGGGGTGAAAGGGCATGATATACTCAAGGAATAACATTGAGGCGAGTATGGCTGGAATAGAGAAAGTGAGGGAAAGAGCAATGTAAGATGAGGACATAGAGCATATAATGAGGGAATATATTATTTGGGGACTTGGAAGCTATTAGAAGTGTGTTGGCTTTTATTCTGAGTGAAATAAACTATTGCAGGGCATTGAGCAGGATGACATGATCTGATTTACATTTTCAAGCATCCATTTAGCTACTATTTTTAGAATACATTCAAAAGAAAAAGGGAAGAAGCAGAAAGGAAAATTAAACAGCTATTGCATTAATCCAGGAGAAAGATGATGGTGGGTCAGAACAAGGTGGCATAAGTGAAATGGTAAGAAGTGGTCAGATTTTAAATATAGCTTTAAAATAGAACCAATTGAATATGCTAACAAATTGAATGGAGATTGTAAGAGAAACAGAAGAATCAAGTATAGGAATTTTTTATGTTTTATTTATTTTTTGTTTCTTTGGCCTGAGAAAAGAAAAATGTAGTTGACATAAAATGTAATGGAAGATTGCAGGTATACCAAACTGTGGGAGTGGATTTCACACCAGAGGCAGAATTATCTAAACAGACAAATTTGAGAGAAAAAAAAAGATATTGCCAAATTGGATAAGAAAGCAAGACCCAACTACATAGTGCCCACAAGAAACCCCCTTAAGTATAAAAAAAATAACAACTTAAAAGTATAACAATAGAAAAAGAGACCGCATGCTAATGCCAATTTTAAAAAGTAAAAAGAAATGGCTATATTGGTATGATGTAAAGTAGGCTTCAAAGCACAGATAAAGATACTTTTATAATGATGAATGGATCAAATCATCAAAAGGACTTAAAAATTCTGAATTGGTGTGCCCCAATAACATTTCAAAATGCATAAAGCAAATACTGATAGAACTTTGAAGAGAAATAGAGCAGACCACAATTATAGTCACAGAATTCAATATCTTTCTAATGACTAATAGAACAAAGAAACTCAAAATTAGCAAAAATGTGGTAGACTTGAATAACACTATCAATTATCATGATCTAATTTACATTTAGAGAATACTCAATCCTACAACATCAGAATGCATATTATTCTCGAGTGTTTGTGGTCTATTTATCAGAGTAGGCCATATATGGGGTCATAAATTAAGTCACAATAGGTTTAAGAGAATCAAATTTATACCAAGTATGTTCTCTGATTATAATGGAATTAAATTAGAAATCAATAACAGAAATTTCCCAAATACTTAGAAATTAAATAACACAGTTCTAAATAACCTAAGGGTCAAAGAAGAAATTAAAAGGGAAATTAGACAGTATTCTGAACTGAATGAAAACACAACACATTAATATTTATAAGATGTCACTAAAGCAGTACGTAGAGGGAAAGTTCTAGCCTAAAGCATAAATTAGAAGGAAAATATTAAATCAGTAACTTCAGCCTCTACCTAAGAATCTAGAAAATGAAGAGAAAAAGGAAGCCAAAGCAACTGAAAGAAAGGAAATAGTAAAGATTAGCACAGAAATCAGTAAAGTAGAATACAGAAAAACAATAGAGAATATCAATTTTAAAAATATCATTTTTTAGATCAATAAAATTAATTGACCTCTAGCCATACTGCTCAGAGAAAAGAACAGACACAAATTACAAGTATCAGAAATGAAAGAGGTGACAAACTGCGAATTTTATTGCTGTTAAGATCATAATATGGAAATATTACTAATAACTTTACACCAATAAACTAAAGAAATTAAATTAAATATCTTGAAAGACATAATAACAAATCTTACTCAAGAAGAAATATGTTTTGAATAGCCCTATATCTGCTTAAGAAATTGAAATTTCTGTTCGAGACCTTCCCACAAAGAATACTCCAGGACCAGATGGTTTCACTAATGAATTCTACAAAATATTTAAGAAAAAAAAATACAATGTTTACATGAATCTTCCACAGAATTGAAGGAGAGCTAATACTTCCCAACTTATTATATGAGGTCAGCTTTACACTGACACCAAAACCAGACACATTAAGAGAAAATAAAATTACAATATCCACAATATCATTTATGAACACAGATACAATAATTCTTAATATAATATTATCAAATTACATCCAACAATATATAAAAAAGAATAATATTATAATCTTGTGAGTTTTATCATAGGAACACAAGATTGATTTAGTCAATCAATGTAATTCACTATAGCAACAAAGTAAGATAGAAAAATTGCATGATCATCTCAATAGACACAGAAAAAGCATTTGACAAAATACAACATCCACTCTTAATAAAATGTCTCACCAAACTAGAAACAGAAGATAACTTTTTCACACGGATGAAGGGCATCTACAAAACATCTACAGCCAATATTATACTTAATGCTGAAAGACTGCTTGTTTTTCTCCTGAGAACAGGAATAAGACCAGTTCTATCCAGTGCAAAAAGTTAAAAAGAAAGAAAAAAGGAAGGAAGGAAGGAAGGCAGAAGAGTGAGCGTCCATATTGAAAAAAAAGTAAAACTCTCATTTGTTAGAGATGGCATAATCATCTTCATAGAAAATCCGGTGAAATCTGAAAGAAGATACTAAAACTAATAAGTGAGTTTAACAAAATGGCCAGAATCAAGATCAATATGCAAAAATCAATTTTCTCTGTATATACTAGCAATGAACAATTGGTAACTGAAAGAAGTATCATTTATAACACAAAATACTTACGAATAAATATAATAAAAAATGTTCAATACCTATACACTGAAAACTACAAAACACTGCTAAGAGAAATTAAAGAAAGCCTAAATAAATAGAGAGATAAACCATATCCATGTGTCAGAAAATTCAATATTTTTAAGATGGTAGTATCTTTAGAACTGATCTGTAGAGTCAGTGCAATCCCAATTAGAAATCCTATCTGGGACAACCTCCTAGGGTCCTCTTCCACTCTGGGAGCTTTTTGGTCCTCTCAATAAATTTTGCTTTCTCAACTTTCAAAAAAAAATTTCATTCGGCTTATTTTGTAGAAATTGACAAGATGACTAGATAAACAAATTTGGTACAGCCACATATGAAATACTATTTAGTTATATAAAGGAATGAACTATGGATATACATAACAACATCAATGAATATGTTGAATTTAAAAAGCCAGACAAACTACAGTGCATACTATATTATTCCATTTATACAAAATTCTAAAAAATAAAATATGTGGACAGAAAGCAAAATAATGGTTGCCTGGGGATAAATGAATGGGTAGGAAGAAGGAGGGAAGAATTTCAGTGAGACACAGGAAACTTTTGAGAGCAAAGTGTGCTTTCATTATCTGAAATAATAGTAATGGTTTTATGGGTGGTAATGGTTCCCATGGGTCCATTCCTGGTAACAGTTTCATGATGTCTACATATATCAGAATCAGCTTGCATATTTAAAATATCTGCAACAAAACTTATATAAAGAATGTAGATAATTATTTAAGTGCTATTTTTGAAATGCCAAGCTGAAAGAATACAGGAAAGCAAAATTGGAATCTGGTGTAAAAGTGGAAGGTTTGGCTTTAGAACAGAGCACAGATCCAAGCACAAAGGCAAAGAACTTCATTGCAAAAGCCAGTAGTGGAGTAGATGCAGTTGTGGGAGTCCTTAGAAGTTGTCTTTCGGTGTTTACACTTTCTCAGTGAATTGGAGGCAATGTTATTAGCTGAGATTGCAGATGGAGAACAAGGTTTACAAGGTTTGAGAAAAAGAGGAAACAGTGTGAAACAGTACCATAAGAGAGTCCACAGCAGTCGAGGAAAATTTAGTATGATTAATAGTAGCATTAAAAACCCTGTTTGATGCTCACAAACATGAATTAAAGTGTGAACATTCAGCATGCTTGGGTGTTTTTCTCCAGTCAGTAGACCGCTACAAGCATGAAGTAGTCAAAGAGCTCTTATAACTAGGGTTGTGTTTTTTCCAAGTAATTCCAGTGAAATGTGACAGGAACAAAAGAATGGAGGATGTGTGCAAGAACCATTGTAATAATTTCCCATAGCCTGGTCAGAGAGTGAAAGGCAAAACATGAATATACTGGAGGGGCTGTAATTATTCGTAAGGACTTGGTTTAGAATAATATCGAGTGAGAGCTAAAACAAGGTAAAGAACAAGATCATTGGAGCACAGAATGTCAAAAGGATCATCAAATTAAAATTGAACTCAAGTAGAAATAGGGTAGGAATGGTGTTGGAAAAAGTGTCTGGTAATGTGGCTAAAATCTTTGAGAAAAGAAAGGGAATAACCCAGAGGTTGAGATGACAACAAAATGATAGAAAGTGAATGGCAAAAGCCGATGACATAAAATTACTCTCCATGTCCAGAAGTATGAGATCTGTGAGGGAAAAACTATCAATAGTTGAGAGAGCTAAAGGTGAAGCTATATCTTAAAGATCCAGAGAGTAGGCGTATGGAGAAACAGGCTTCCATTAGAACAAAACAAGTGATTTAAATGTTTCTAAGAGAAACTGATTACATACAGAATATTTGCTGATGCTGGACCATGATTTTTAGAAAGCACAATGAAAATGTTTCAGGAGTTGAAAATAGGCAGGAAAAGGGAACATACAATTATGCAGAGCCCTACAGGGAGTCCTGGAGATGAAGGTTGGTTGGTAGTCTGGGGCTTCTCTTGGCGTCTGACAAATCAGGGATAGACATATAAGATTTGTCCTGGTGGATTCAAGATAGATAGTGTTGGTGATTATTTGAGTTTAGAGGTAAGGAGTGATAAGTATCTGGAATTTTATATTGATCCCTCTCCATGGAGTTAAGAAAATTTCTATATATGGGACCTTAGTCCTGAGGCCAAATATGAATAAGTGAGGCATTGCCTTAGTAACAGTGCATGGGTTCACTTTTGAGACCTATAGAGTAACAGGTGAACTTACAGCAATTGTGCTGACTCATTCTTGATTATTTGTGTAGTGCAAGATGTCTATAGAAGCCAAAAAATATAAAAATAATCATCCTCAAAACTTCCCAATCTTCCACCCCATCTCCCACGGCTCCTTACAGCCCTGACCATCCCACCATCCCCAGGTAGTTTGGGGGGGGAGTGACAGTGTGAAAGTCAGATATAGAGTAAGAGCATATTTGTACACATTATTTACATTCCTGAAAATAATTTAAGGTAAAATATTTTAGTATTTTAGGCTGCATCAAAATATTATGTAGCAATGTAAACTCTTACATCTTAATATCTTCCTGTTTCCACCTGTCTACCCCACCTTTTCCTTCCCCTACACATAACATGAACTATTTATTATTGACTTCTCAGACTTCCCAAATCCCCCATACACTTCCATTGGTCTGTGCCTTTGCATATGCCACTTGGTTGGCCCGGAATTTCAGCCTCTGTCCTTTGATCTGACTGATACACTCATACTTAATTCAAATTCCCCACCTCTCCTGGAAAGTCTTCCCCAGTTTTCTCAGATCAGATGCTCCATTCTTAGTGTTGCATCCTGCTTCATACATATGACTCCATCAGAAATGATCACATGATATGCTAATTATTCATGTCCTTACCTTCCCTGCTAGAGAGTGAGTTCCTCAAAGTCAAGAAA
>CAUYQG010276054.1:0-46030 GCA_963574415.1 Tarsius wallacei | reverse complement strand
ACGCCCAGCTAATTTTTTGATTTATTGTAGAGATGAGGTCTCGCTTGCCCAGGCGGGTCTCGAACCCGCGGGCTCAGGCAATCCACTCACCTCAGCCTCCCAAGGCGCGGGATTACAGGCTGAGCCACCGAGCCCGGCTGTTTGGGGGCACTTTTATGTTCATTTGCTGTAATAGAATAACAGGACTGTGATCAGTCATTTATGGCTTTAATTCATTAGATGTTCATTTTTAGCCCAGAAATAAGTATGTCATTGTCTAGAGAATAATTTCATGTGTCCTGTTTTCAGATTCAAGCCCTTGAGCGTGCATATGATGATCTTTGTCAAATAGAACAAGTCACAGCCTTTCCTTACTTCTTAATCAAGTACGATGAGAACATGGTGCTGGTTTCCTTGCTTAAACACTTCAGTGATTTCTTCCAAGGTGAAAGAACAAAGGTCAGAAAAACTTTGAGTATCATTCTATTATCTGGTAAAAAACCAAAACTGAAGTTCATGTTATGATAGACCCCTGCAGAATTCCAACTCACTTAGATTTCCTTAGCCCTCCAGAGGATATGTTAGAACATATCCTGCTTACTTTATTTCTACCTTCTCCTACCCCCTTGTCGTTTTCAAATCAGCTCCTCCAGATTTTTTAGCTATGTTACATCTCAGAGTAATTTTGGATTCCTCACTTCCTGTTAAAGCTAAAGTTCTTTCAGTTTTCTCTCCTAATGTATTTTGCATCTATGTTTTCATTTACATTCCCAGAGCTCCCATGGTAGTTTAGATCCTCATTATCTCACTGCCATACAGTTAGAATCTTCTTACTTCCATCTCGCACAAAACCACTACAGAAAAATCTTCCTCAAACTACTCACATTGACTGTATCACTATCCAAGAGCCTACTAGTGTCTTCCTTTCCTGCTTTATCTTCTACTATTTTCCTCATAAACCATTGCTCCAGCTAAACGTGTCTGTTTTTTACTAGACTCTCCCACTCCAATCAAATACACCTAGAGCCTTTTTATTTTTTTGTTTTTCTTCATGTTGTATCATCTTCCTAAAACATATTCTTCTGTTAAAACCTTAAGAAAGTCTCTCTCTCTCCTTGAAATTCTACCTCTACCATGAAGTGTTTTCATGGATGTGGGCACAGATGACGTATTCCTATCTGAGCTCACTGTGCTTATTCCCTGATCCTTATTTACAGGTCAAGTATCTTGTACACATTCCTCTTTGTGCCATAGTAGACTGTAAGCTCCTAAAGGGCAGGGCCCATGTCTTGTGACTCTGTGTTTACATAGCATCTAGTACTTATCTGAGGCCCTCAATAAAATTCTTTTGAGTGAATGAAAGAATATTGTAAAGTGTATTTTAGAAGTGACCAGATATGTAGTAAGTTTCCTTAGCCATACAGGAGATTATGAATTACAAATAAAAGATTGATGAGTATTATGAAGTCATAAAATCAGTGTAATAATTTCAATAGCCGTGTAAATATATCAGAACTGGAAAAAGAGAGGCCTTTAACTAATGGTCTGATTATTCCTTAACCTGAATTTAGGATGTCTTTTTTTAAGTCATATTTAAAAATCATCTACGTTAGTATTTTACTTTTCAGAAGAAGTCCTATTTAAATTGAGGACTGAGGATTGAATTTTTATTAAAATTTTTCTTTTCCCCCAGGAGGTTTCATAGAACTGTAGCTAAATTAGTGTAGCAATAAGACTTACATTAATAATTTAAAGTCTAGTCTAGTGTGTGGTCCTAATGTAATAGCAGGCAGGATGCAATGGCTTGTGTTTGAAAGCAAGTGTAGGTCAGGTTGTGTGTGATTAATCATTGCTCCTCTACCAAAATACCAACAAGTGGCAGAGTACCTTACAATTAAGTTTACAAAGTGCTTTCACTTTCACATACTTTTTATAATAACTCTGTGAAATAGGTGTTACTAGGATCTGCATTTTTCTATTTGAAAAAATGAGACTCAAAGTCACATGACCGAATTTTCTGATTCCAAAGTCCATTACCTTTCTACCATTCCCTTTTCACATTGTTCAGGTGGAGGCAGTCTCTGCTTGACCTTTGGAATCAACTAAATCTGGATTTGACAGTCAGCATTGCCACTTGGTCACTCTGTGATCTTGGGAACTACATTATCTTTCTTCTCCTTAGTTTATCTGCTAAATGATGGCTTTATACTTCTTATAAAGCCTTGTGAGGATTAAACATAATAATGTGAATACAATGCCCAGCACATAGCCGGTTCTCAATATATAGCCATTTCCTTTTTCTTTCAACAGCAGCATATTTTGAACAGATCTCTAGGGTCTCCTCTAAAGTGTCCTGTCCCCGAGACCAACTGCCTGCCAGGTTAAGGCACATTGTCCTTCACTTGGTTAGGGTTGTATCTCAGGAAAGCCTGGAATTAATCAGTGTAATGATGAGCAACTACTTATAGACAAGAAGTTGGGAGGTACAGTTAAACCCATTCACACACAACCTAAGGTCTTCAAGGGGAGATGAGACATTGACTTGTGAAAAGCTACCTAGAAATTCAGGTAATGGGAGATGAGGGTCAAAGAAATGATGTGGGTGTTATTTTGTTTGGCTATGCCCTATATTATTCTAGAAAGAATCACCAGAAGCTGTGCAGCTTGATGGCCTCCTAGGAGTTTAATGGTCTTCTAGTTGGCCGTCCTACCTGTGGTTCTCAGTGTTCCCATTTCTCCACCCCACTGCTGCCCAAATGCATTTTCTAACATGTAATTTTGATTGTGCCACTCTTCTGCTGATAACCCTTCTACAGGTCTTATTGACTTCAAGATAAAGTTGAAACTACTTAGCTTGGCATTCAGGGCCCTTTTGATTCTATATCTTGCCTATCACTCCAGCCTCATCTGATATTCCCAAGATGCACCCTGTGCTCTGGTTACACCTATACGCTCCAAATACTGCATGCTTTTCCCCATCTCTCTGCCTTCAGACATGCCTTTCTCTTTGCTTCCTTTCTATCACCTGGCTAGTGCCTTACCCACTTTCTGATTTGTCATCCTGAGAAGTGCTGGTGGATTTTGTGCAGGATTTTCACGTTCCTCTTCTGTGTTCTTGTAGCACCCTCCCTCCTAGCATCGACTGAGCTCCAGAGTACTTGTTGGTTTGTTTTTCTGCCCATCACATATCCCCAGCCAGCCTGCAAACAGCTTCAGTGCAGAGCCTTGTTTTACCCCAGTCTGCATCCTCAACACTTAGAGTAATGCTCAGCCATTTAAGAGGCACATGGTGTGAGAATGTTGAGAGGAAGGAGCGATCCTTATGGACTGGTATCATCAGGGAGGGCTTCAGGGGTGGAGGGGCAGAGGAAGTACGATTTGAACAGAAACCCAAGTAAATGACTTCTGTAAAATCTAGACATCACTTGATTTTATTGCATTAGCCTAGTTCATTCTCTTTAGCATAATTCCAATTTCCCTTTAGTGTTCTTTGAATTATGACATTTCCTTGAAGGTTTTCACCCTCTTCTTCCAAAAATAGGCATTCTTTTTAGTATGAACTCCTGCAGTTGTGCTCTGGCTTCTTATTTTCTGCCTCTTTCTCTTACCAGCAGTTTGAACTCTGAGAAATCACTGTTCTTCTGTGTGCTTTGTATCTTCACATGTAAGATGGAGAAATGTTGGAATCCCTCCGGGCTTCTCTCCTTTTAGGTTATTTTCTCTTCTGGGTGATCTCATTGTGCCCAGGACTCCAGCAACCATTTCTTCACAAGTGACTCAATTTTCTGCCTCCAGCCTGAACCTCCTGCTGGATTCCTGGCCACTTCATTCAACTGCCTGCTGGCCTTTTCCAGCACCTCTGCTTCAGCACGTTCTCACTGAATTCATCACCTTGGCTCCAATGCAGGTCCTCCTCCAGCACCACTGTCTTGGAATGATGCTGCCTCTGTCCAGTCACATGAGCCAGAAATCTGGGCATCCTGCTGGACACCTCTGTCCCTACCACCCCCGTGTCCTGTGGATTTCATGTTCAGTTGGCTGCCTTTGTGTCTCTTCTGCCACCCCCCTCAATCTCAGCTACCGTTGTCTTTCATCTGCTTCACTGCAGCAGCCTCCTCACAAGTCTCCTCATGTCCAGTATGGCCTCTCTTCAATCCATCCCTGTGTCATCCTCACATTTTTCTTTAGAAAAGCAGATTTGATCATGTCATTCCCAGAATGAAATGTGACTATCATCTTCCCTGTGCTCTAAGAATAGGAGCTGAATTCTTTAAGATGTCATTCAGGAGGCTTTGTGGCCTGGCCTCTGCAGATCTAGCCCCGAGTTATTCCCTGTTCCCTGCCACAAGGCCTTTTTAAGTGCCTTTCTCCTGGAACTCCCTTCTCTCCCTTTTCCACTTCTTCCTGTGTCCCCCTCCACATCCCTTTTGCTCCTTCTTCAAAGTTACATTTAGCCATTTTCTTCTCAAGGAAACCTTCCCTGACCTATATAAAAAGGTTTATTCCTTTGTTGTGAGTGCTTGTGGCACTGTATATTCCTTCTTTGTAATATTTCTTTTATTTTATTTCTTTTCTTTTATTTTTTTTGAGTTGGGGTCTCATTCTGTTGCCTAGGCTGGAGTGCAATGGCCTGTCACAGCTCACTGTAGCCTCAACCTCAGGCAATCTTCCTGACTCAGACTCCTGAGTAGCTGGGACTACAGGTGCATGCCACCACGTCTGGCTAATTTTTAAAATTTTTATAGAGATGAGATCTCACTGTGTCACCTAGGCTGGTCTTGAACTCCTGGGCTCAAGCAGTTCTCCTTCCTTGGCTTCCCAAAGTGCTAGGATTACAGGTGTGAGCCACACTGACTCCTTCTTTTTAGTATTTCACACAGTTGTACTTTTACATTTTCTTGAGTGATCATTGATTAATATCTTTTTCTCCCATTTAAATGTAAGCCCCATCAGGGAAGCCACCCTGCCTTTGACTTCTCACTATTGCATCTGCATCCTGTAGCATCGTGCCTGATGTGTGAAATCCAACAGAAGGATACATTCATGCATGAATGAGTTGTGAAGCCTGGAGGCATGTGGGAAGCACCTGGACAGTGCTTGGCACACAGTAGGCCTTCAGTGAGTAGAGGTAGCTTCTAGTCAGGTTCATTCTACGTGTTCTTTTTTTTTTTTTCTTGAGTTGGGAGTCTCACTGTGTCGCCCAGGCTGGAGTGTAGTGGTGTACTCACGGCCACCCCAGTGTCGACCTGTTGGGCTCCGGCAATCCTTCCATCTCATCCTTCCAAGTAGCTGGAACTATAGATGCGTGCTACCATGCCCAGCTAATTTTTGATTTATTGTAGAGGCGAGGTCTCGCCAAGTTGCCTGGGCTGGTCTTGAACCCGCGGGCTCGGGCAGTCCTCTCGCCTCGGCCTCCCAAAGTGCTGGGGTTATAGGCTTGAGCCACTAAGCCCTGACCTAAGTGTTCTTTTTAATGTGAGCATTCTGTTGTCTGGTTAAGACTATGTAGTTTGCAAGGCTTTTGCAAATTGTCTGTGCACCTGAAGTTTATGTCTAGTGGTAAGTCACAAATGTGGTTAGCAATCTGACAGGAGACAGAATATGGGGCAGATGTGTGCTCTGCAGTGGGTGACTTAGGGCAGTGGTTCTTAATTTGAGGTGTGGGTGGTGTAAATGCATAACCTCTTTGAGAATGTGGTGGAAGCAATGGATCATCACCTCAGAAAAATACACATTTACACATGGTTCTCCATCTAATGTCAGGGGACCCACAGAGCACTGAGACTCTTAGAGGCCCCATCTTGGAAGATGATGAAGGGAAAGACAGGAGTTAGCCAGTCTGGGAGGGAGCCTCTGGGTTGCTGAAGTCAGGGCGGGAATGAGAGATCTCTGTTCCAGGTCAGAATAGTACCTTTTTACCTGGAGTACTGTGCACTCATGTGGAGCCTTGGCTGGCTGTGTGAGAGTGGGTACTTGCCCCTGAAGAAGGCACACTCCTAGCCACCAACAACTGGAATTACCATGATCTGAGTTCTGACCATATGCCCAGCATGGAGCTGGTCATTCATGTCTCACTCATCTTTACAACACCGTGCTAAGTGAGTAGTGTTGTCTCCATTTTTTAGCTGAGGAGGATGGAACAGAGGTTAGAGAATGGAAACCTCGTCACATGTGAATTAACCTACCTCCTACAGCCAGAATGCTTCCTATAGGGAAAAAGAAGCAGCCCCTTTTCTCTCATTAGCTTGCAGTGTGTTGGGATAGAGTAGGAAGGCCAGCCTCAGGTCCCAGTGGCAATGTAATGAGGCAGACTTTCTGAGCCTCAGTTCTAAGCATGTGCAAGTGTACCGTAATAACACCCCCTTCCTTGTAGGTGGCTGCTAGAATTCAGAGATGATGGGTACAAGCAGGCTTCATTAAGTTGTACTCATGTTCTAATTCCTCCCACTGCATTATCTTAAGATAAGTTTGTCAGTTTTCATTTTCTTTTTATTTTTTTGAGTTGGAGTCTCACTCTGTCGCCCAGACTGGAGTGCGGTGGCCACTCCCGGCCACCGCAGCCTTGACCTGCTGGGTTCCGGCGATCCTTCCACCTCAGCCTTCCAAGTGGCTGGAACTACAGGCGCGCGCTACCACGCCCGGCTAATTTTTTTGATTAATTGTAGAGATGAGGTCTCGCTTGCCTAGGCGGGTCTCGAACCCACAGACTCAGGCAATCCACTCACCTCAGCCTCCCAAAGCGTGGGATTACAGGCTGAGCCACCGAGCCCGCCTCAGTTTTCATTTTTGAAAGAAAATTTTGGGGGCAATTCCTTTGGGTCCCCTCACACTGTGGGAGCTTTCCTGTCCTCTCAATAAATTCTGCTTTCTCAAAAAAAAAAGAAAAGAAAAGAAAAGAAGATTTTCTTTGTATTAACCTCAGTCTACAGCTCCTTAAAAATGAAATTTTAAGGCCCTTCTGGTCACATAGACAAACTCTGCCTTTGCCAAGGAAAGGCAAACTTGCCTTTTTGGTTTAAGGAAAAAAAAACTTGAAAGAATTAGAAGTGGTCCACATGCAAAGGAAGCTCCTCCTGAGATCACCAACTGCCCCCCCCCCCAACATATTGGGAGGTTTTACCAGGCCCCTCGTGGTGCTTTCTTTAAATTAAAACTCAAAAACAAATGCATCTGTGATTGCTTTCCTCTTATTTCTTGGAGGACATATGGTTGGTAATATGATTGCTTAATGCCAGACTTCTTTGACTGTCACTTCTAGTTAAAAATACCTGTCACATTATGACTCAGTACTCACTTTTATGCACATACTCATAAATCACTGAAACAAAATTTACACAAAATAAATCTTTCCTTTATTCTGTTTAATCTTTTTGAAAAATTCTAGTTGTGACCCTCTAGGTGATTTAAGAATCACAAATAGTTCATCACCTGTAGTTTGAAAATGCTGTGTGACCAGTGTATGACATTTTGGGAATCCTGGTAAATAAATGAACTGTACTATGCAAAGTTCCATTTATTTGTTTTATTTCCAGCCTTATCTCTCTGTTTTTAAAATCTCACCGAGTTCTTCACTTATTATTTGCAGTTTTAGGATTTCTTGTTTGTTTCTTTGTTTGTTTTGAGTAAGAGGTCTTACTCTGTCGCCCAGGCTGGAGTACAGTGGCACAATCACGGCTCACTGCAGCCTCAAACCCCTGCACTCAGGCAATCCTTCCTCTTCTGCCTCCTAAGTAGCTGGGACTACAGGCATGCACCACCACACCTGGATGCTTTTCTGATTTTGTTGTAGAGACAGGGTCCCACTATGTTGCCCAGGCTGATCTTGAACTCCTGAGCTCAAGCAATCCTCCCACCTTGGCCTCCCAAAGTGCTGGGATTATAGACATGAGCCACCATGTCCGGCCTGCTTTAGGATTTTTAAGTAAACTTTTTGTTTATTTCCCTCTAATATTTTTCTGTGTGTTTTTAAAAACTAAGATTGTACAGTATTTTGATTTATTGTAGCATTTTAGCATAGTAGTATTACACTTTACATCAACATCTTTTTGAATGGATGAATGATGGTGTTTTTATCAAGTTTTTAAAATTTAGGCTTTTTATAATTCTTCACTATTAGAAACATCTTTGTGCATGAAATTTTTCCTTTTTCTCTCCTTCCCTCTCCTCCCCATCCCCCATATTTTGAATTATTTCCTTAGAAAAGATTTCTAAATGTAGAATTACTAGGCTAAAGAGTTTGAGTATTTTGAGGTTTATAATCAGTGGTGTACTGGTAAACGTTTAACAACCAGCTTTTGTAGGGGTAAGGGGAGTCCTGATTTTGTCATGTTTGTTTATTTGTGTGGTGTCAGCTCTGCCACCATGGCCAATTTCAAGCTACCAATGTGGAGTCACAAAGTATGGAGTTGGGAAGAGACAGTAACAGTTGGCTCTTGCAAACCTGTCTGGGCCAGCTCCAGCATACTACTGCTTATATTAATAACTATTGCCCCAACACCCTGCCAGCTTCCCTCCTGCCGACTGTGTGCTCTTATCAGGATCACATATTATCCAGTTTAATGCATTAGTTAGGTGGTAAATGGGACTTGCTTAAGTTCTTATTTTTCTCAATGAAATGTGGATTCCACTTACTGGTCACAGTGACACTGCCTTGCTGTAACAAAAAGTCATCTTTCAGGCCAGTTACTGTGATTACATGAAAAACAGCCCATGACACCATCCAATTGCCAATCTTTTGGGAAAACTTGCTGGACTCTTCTACTTCATTCAGAGCAGTTATTGAAGATTGAATGTTTGGGAAGTGTTTTGTAATTTTAGCAACATTAGCCTTTAATTCTAGGGCTTTAAAAATCTGTGGACAAGAGCAATAACAATGGAGCAACAATTTATATGCTATTAGTTGGACTCTTTCTTCACTTAGTGATCTCTCTGCATCTTGTCAGCTGTCTGTGACTTTGAAATACATTAGATATTTGAAAATTTTCCCCTATACTTTAAAAACATGTAATCTCCTTTGTGCATTTCCTGTTACATCAAGTGTTTGGGTAATAAAGACAGCAATTTGTTAGATGAGTATATTTTATGGGGGTCATTGTGGAAATTTCTCCAGCTGAAGACTCTCAAGTTGACAATGTTGCCCACTTTTCTTTCTCGCATTGTACCTTTACAGCAAATTGCTTAGTGGACTGGAGCCAAGTCATGACTGAACCATTTCAATAAATTGTATGCTCTCAGCCAAGTAGAAAGGAATGTTTATTTCATAAACCTTCCAAACGAAATTTTTCTTCAATTACATTTTGCTTCTTTCTGCTGATTTGTATTATAAAAGGAAGTGATTTTCCCAAGTTCACATAATTTGTGACAAAGCCAATTCTAAAACCCAGAAATCCTACCCAGTGATTATTTTTGAATGACATTTAAAAATTCTGGGCTGGGTGTGATGGTTTATGCCCATAATCCAAGCACTTTGGGAGGTCAAGGTAGGAAAATTGCCTGAGCTCAGGAGTTTTAGACAAGCCTAGGCAATATAGTGAGACCTTGTCTCTACAAAAAAATAAACGAGTTAGTTGGATGTGGTGGTGTGCACCTATAGTCTCAGCTACTCGGGAGGCTGAGGTGGAAGGATTGCTTGAGTTTAGGAAGCTGCAGTGAGGTTGAATCCACAGCTGCAGTGAGCCGTGATTGTGCCACTGCTCTCTAGCAAGGGTGACAGAGTGAGACCCTGACTCAAAAAAAAAAAAAATCTGTTTAAACGCTGTATAACCTCGTTTACATAGCATTAACCCAACTAATTCCTATAATAATTGGGGTTCCTGAGTTGGTTCCTAAAGCACTTAACAATGTTGGAGTCACTTTATTTTTCTTTAAAATTTTTTCCAGCTGGAGTCTCACTTTGTGTCCAGGCTGGAATGCAGTGGCATGCTCACGGCCACCGCTGCCTTAACTTGCTGGGTTCAGGCTATCCTGCCTCAGCCTTCCAAGTAGCTGGAGCTACAGGCATGTGCCACCACACCTGTTTAATTTTTAGATTTATTGTAGAGACAAGATCTTGCCAAGTTGTCTTGAATCCCTGGGCTCAGGCATTCCTCTTGCTTCTGCCTCTCAAAATGCTGAGATTACAGGCATGAGCCACCGTGCCCAGCTTGTAGTCACTTTTGAATGATGTTCAGCCAGAGTCAAATGAATGTCATCATTTTCCTATCTGATGCCTGCCCTCTGCAGTCATGTCTCATTTGGGTAAGAGAGTTACCTTAAAGTGTTCTTAAGCTGACCTCCCTTTGTTGGTAAGTGATAGATTTTCCTCTTCAGCAGGTCATTCCTGTTCTGTATAGCTCATCTTAGGTCAGGTTGCTCTAAGAAACTTATTTCTGGTCTTTTCTGCCAAAAAAAAAAAAGAGTTTTTTTCTTAATACCTTTCTACTCCATTGCCTTTTTCTTAGTGTCAGAAGTATGCTTGTTCTTTGAAATCAGGCATCTACTTGCAGCATCTAATATAGCATTCTAATTCATATAATTTAGATATCATTTGGTTCCAGCTCTACATTTTCAGATGATAAGAACTAGACCCTGAGAAAATTAGATAAACTAGAACTTATCTCTTTCTTTTCTCTGCCAGTTTGAAAAATAGTCTTGAGGCAAGGTGCAGTGACTGAAGCCTGTAATCCCAGCACTTTGGGAGGCCAAGGCAAGAGGATTGCCTTAGCCCAGGTGTTCGAGACCAGCCTGGGCAACTTGGTGAGACCTTGTCTCTACAATATATCAAAAAATTAGCTAGGCATGGTAGCTCATGCCTGTAGTTCCGGCTACTTGGAAGGCTGAGGCGGAAGGATCGCCTGAGCCCAGCAAGTCAATGCTGGGGTGGCCGTGAGCGTGCCACTGCACTCCAGCCTGGGTGACAGAGTGAGACTCTGACTCAAAAAAAAAAAAAATAACCTTGGAACTGAAAATAGATAACTCTGTACAGTCATGTTCCATAATGGTGTTTTGGTCAATAATGGATCATATATGCATCAGTCATCCCATATTATTATTACAGATTATTATAATACTGTATTTTTACTGTACCTTTTCTATGTTTAGATATGTTTAGATATACATTACACTGTTAAAATTGTCTACAGCATTCAGTATAGTGACATGCTGTACAGGAGTATAACCTAAGATCAATAGGCCATCCATACTGCCTAGGTGTGTAGGATGCTGTGCCATCTGGGTTTGTGTAAGTGCGCTCTGTGGTGTTCACATAGTGATGAAATTGCCTAATGATGCATTTCTCAGAACATAGCCCTGTCATTAAGCAACGCATGTAGTTTGTCTGGCAGATGCTGTTTGTCACAGATGACAGAGGGGAACTGACAGAGGTGTCCTTGGTGGAAGAGTGGCAGGTGGTAGTGGTCAGCTGGACCAGAAGAACTCAATGAAGACAACTTTTCATTGTAGAGGAGGCCTAGGCTGGAGATCACTTTCTCAGAGTTCTCTCGCCTCTCACATTCTCACTCAGGAGAATCCTAGTGTTAAAATACCATTGGGTGGAGAAACTGTAACACTGAGAAAAGAAAGAGGGAAGGAAAAGGAACTTACTGAGATGCTGCATCACGGTTTCGCATGGAAGTTTCAGGTCTCTGTCAGTCAGACATCACATTTCCCCTTCGAGCTGCCTCTCAGGATCCCTGCCCAAGGTATTGAGTAGGGGGATTCATATACTGGACCCTGGAGGAATTTACAAATTCTCTCATCTTTTCAGTAGTTATTTGCTGAGTACCAGGTACTATATTAGGTACTAGAGATGGAAAGATGAATATGACAGACATGACTCCTGCCCTCATAACCCAGCAAAAGAAACAGATATGAAATGCATCCTGTATTTTCTTCATTCTAAAATGTCTTTTTTCTTCTTAATTTTTCCAAAATCAGGACTTTCTTGCAATTGTGAATAAATGTGGTGGTGTCCCCACCCTTTTCCTGCCCAATTTGAAATGCATTTTATAGTTTATGGTGTCTTGAATCAGGAAAATACAGTGGCTTAACAAATAATCAGTCACAATAAGGAAAAATGTAGGATGCAGTGAGCTCTGTTTTAAGCAAATACTCATTTTCTCCTCCTTAGACTGTAGGCAGGTAGTACTGAAATGATCGTGTACATAAGAATTCCATGGGGTGTTCACCGAATATGAAGGTGCTGGTACCTAGAGAGGTCTGGGATCAGATTGGGTGTGTGTATGTTGGGGGGGTAGTGCAAGTCCATCAAACTTCCAAGCAGTTCTGATGCAAGTGGTCTGTGGTGGACCATACTTTGAGAAACTCTGCTGCAGACTATCAGCAAAAGTTTGTTTGCAGCCTGGCTGCATATTAGAATCATCTGGGGTTCTTTTAAAACAACTAACACTCAGGCCAAATCCCAGACTGATTAAATCAGAACATCTGGAGGTGAGGCCCAGGCAGCAGTTCAGTATTTTTGAAAGTTTTCTAGATGATGCCCAAGCACGCTCAAGTTTGACAACCACAATTAATAGAGGGTTGAGGAGAGGAGCAGTGCTTCTGAAACATCTATGGGCATATGAGTCACCTGGGTTCTTAAAATGCAGACTCTGGTTCGGTTCAGCAGGTCTTGGGGAGGGAGCCTGGGATCCTGCATTTCTGACAGGCTCCCAGAGGATGCTGATCCATTCCTGCTGCTGGTACTTGGACCACATTTTGAGGAGCTTGAGAAAACAGTCAATCCAGAGTTCTGCAGATAGTAAAAAAATAGCCTACAGATACGTTGTTTTCTTTGTCTATAAGATCACCCTCTCTAATGGTTCCCAAATTCAAGTCTATGGACTGGACCAGCTGTATCAGAATTACTCAGGAACTTGATACAGAAAAAAGATGCAGATTGCTGGGCTCACTACTGGAGATTCTATCACTAATAATGATACTCGTACCACTATGTTCCAGACTTTTCATGGTCAGAATGCAGCTCACGTAATCCTCACTACAACTCTGTGAAATAGGTAATACTATTTTCTCCATGATTCAGATTAAAAAGCTGGGCCTTTGGAAGGGTTGACTACTTTGCCCTAGCCACTCATTTATTAAGAGGCGAGTATTCTTGGTAAGCTCTATTTGTAAAAGTTCCCTAGACACTGATGATGTTTTAGTCCTCTGTGGAAAAGGATATCTCAAATAAAGGTATCCTGTATTTCCTCAAAGGGTGTCCATAGAATATGAACCTACTGGTATTAAATTAAATATGAATCTACCTATTTGCATTTAAGACATAAAAAGGAATCCTTTCATTTTAGGAATAAGAAAATGTATAATCAAGAAGGCAGCAAATATTTTTAAAGAATTTCTTTGAAATGGTGCAATAATTATCTGTAAGATAATAGTAACATTCATTTTCAGGGGCTTCCTGAGCGTAGATGAAGACTATTTAATGGTGCTTCAAAAGGAAATAGAAAAAAGTTTGGTATACCAGCACAATGAAATGCCATTTAGCCACTACTCATAATAGTTGTGGAACAACATTTACTGGCATGGAAGATAATTCACAATATAAGAGATATAAAACGGTATTTATAGCATAGTTCTATTTTGTTTAAAAGTTACAATAATTAAAATGTATTTATGCAAAGAATAAGGCTATGAGTGGTTGTGCATCAAGATGTTAATAGTAATTCTCTCTGGTTAGTGGGGTTATGGGTGTTCTTTCTTTTTTTTTTCAGTCTGAATATTAGGTAAGCTCTTTCCTTGTAACTGACACTGTACCGAGTATTATGGAAAGAAATGGAAGTGTTGGGCTGATTTTACCTTTACAGAACTAACTGGATCTAGATTAAACAAAATTATGTCAGCCGTATTTTTATTTAATCCATGCTATACTTTATAAAGGAAATCTGTGTGTTAATTTATGCTTCTCTGCTTGCTGTCTTCCCTCTCTTCCCCTGCTTCTCCTCTCCCATGAACTGATCATGGAGAAGTGAGAAAAATACTCCCTGCTCTCTAGATGCTTATTGTCTTTTTTAAAAAATGAACTTTGAATTTTTGAATAATTTTAGATTAGCAGAAGTTAGTTGCAAAGTCAGTACAGAGAATTCCCACATACTTCACCTAGTTTCACTTTTCTCTAATGTTATCACCTTATATTACCATGATACATTTGTCAAAACCAAGACACCAACATGAGTATATTATTAACTCAACTCTATGCTTTATTCAGATTTCACCAGTTTTTCCAGTAGCATCTTCTTTCTGTTCTAGGTTCCAATCCAGTGTACCTCATTTCATTTTGTTATCCTGTCCTTAGTCTCCTCTGGCCTGTAATAGTTTCTCAGACATTCTTTGTTTTTAATGACCTTGACAGTTTTCAGGAGTACTGGTTAGTTATTTTTGCAGAATGTCCCTTAATTTGAGTTTGTCTGGTGTTTTCTTGTAACTTGACAAGGATTATGGCTTTTGGGAAAGAATAGCACTAAGTGAAGTACCTTTGTTATCATGATATCCACATGACATACTTGATAATGTTAAATTGGTCACCTGGTTAAGGTCACGTTTACCAGGTTACTCCACTGTAAAGTTACTGTTTTTTCTTTGGAGGTGAGTCACTAAGTCCAACCACCCTCAAGAAGGGAGAAGAATTAAGTTTTGCTCCTGAAGAGGGTAGTATCTACATAGATTGTTTGGAAACCTTTAAGAAAGGCTTGTTCTTTCACTTTCATTTATTTATTCATTCAATTCTTTACTTATATCAGTGTAGGCTCATAGATATTTATTTTATACTTTGGGTTATAATTCAACACTATAGTATTTATTTTGTTACTCAGAATGCTTCAGCCTTGGCCATTGAGAACTCTTTCAGTTGGCTCTGGTGTCCTTTTGGCCTGCCCCATCCTTTTGTTTTTTGAGTACCTCCTATTTTCTGGTAGTACAAGATATTCCAGGTTCATCTTGTATTTTGCCTGCCTGAGCCCTAGAATTAATTGTGTGTCCAAGGAACCTTCATTTCTTTTTCTTGAGAATGACATTGAGAAATCAAGATCTGGGTGCTTATTGTCTTTGAGAGGAAGGGGCCGGGCTGGGCGTGGTGGCTCATACCTGGGAGGCTGAGGCGAGAGGATTGCCTGAACCTAGGGGTTCGAGACCAGCCTTGACAACTTCGTGAGACCTCATCTCTACAATAAATCAAAAAAATTAGCTGGACGTGTTGGCTCATGCCTGTAGTTCCAACTGCTTGGAAGGCTGAGGCAGAAGGATTGCCTGAGCCCAGCAGCCCAGCAGGTTGAGGCTGCTATGGCCATGAACATGCCGCTGCACTCCAGCCTGAGAGACAGAGTGAGAATCCAACTCAAAAAAAAAAAAAGAAGAGGGAGACAGAAACAGTGAAAAATGAGGAGGACGTGGTGGCTCATGCCTGTAATCTCAGTACTTTAGTAGTCCAAGGCAGGAGGATCTCCTGAGGACAGGAGTTCAAGACCAGCCTGAGCAACATAGCAAGATCTTGTCTCTACAAAAAATAAAATAAATAGCTGGGCATGGTGGCATGCACCTGTAGTCCCAGGTACTCAGGAGACTGAGGCAGGAGGATTGCTGGAGCCTAGGAATTCAAGACTATAGTGAGCTAGGATTGCACTACTGTACTCCAGCCTTGGTTACAGAGGGAGACGTGGTCAGAAAAAAAAGAAAGGAAGGAAGAAAAAATGAAAAGTGTAAAAATAATGCTCAAAGAACCATAGGAGCTGGGGAAGGTGTCACTGAAGAAATGGCATTTTAAATTGAATAGAGCTTTCCAGATAGAGGTCAGGGTTGGAGTAGGATGGGAAAGGGACAGGAGAAAATATATGTTAGCAAAAATCAAAGGTAACTGACTTTTTAATTTGATCTGACTGTAGACTTACAGTGGTAGGGTCCCTTCTTTGATATTCTTTTTTTTGAACCGGGTCTCATTTTGTCGCTCAGGCTGGAGTGCAGTGGTACAATCACAGCTCACTGCAGCCTTGACCTCCCAGGCTCAAGCAATCCTCCCGCCTCACCTCGAGTAGCTGGGACTACAGGTGTGCACCTCAACACCTGGCTAATTTTTTGATTTTGTGTAGAGACAATGTCTTGCTTTGTTGCCTAGGCTGGTCTCAAACTCCTGGGGTCATGCAATCCTCCCACTTTGGCCTCTTTGGAGGGCTGGGATTATAGGCATGAGCTACTGCACCTGACTTTGATTTTCTCATTACATAGAAATTAGCTATTTTAACAAATTATATTTCTTAAGAGAGGATTTTCTATATGTAAGCCCTGACTGTTTATTGTCGTCCTTCATTCCTTACCTTTCTTCCTTCTAAATGTATCTAGCTCTTGCTCTCGGCCAGGCCCAGTGCATATACAGGGGGTGCAGAGAAGAAATTGACAGCTCTTTCCCTCAAAAGTTCTGTAGTCCAGTGTGAGATCTTTTTGCTTACCTGTAGCCTTTCGCCAGATGTCTAATTTTTAATGTTTTGCAGAAAACATAAAAAAGCAAAGAAGTATTAGCAATGTCTGTATTGTGAATCTGACATGATACTTGACTCACTCAGAAAGTCTTTTCTGTTCACAGATAACAATTGGTGTATATGATCCCTGTAACTTAGCCCAGTACCCTGGATGGCCTTTGAGGAATTTTTTGGTCCTAGCAGCCCACAGATGGTATTTACAAGAGTGTGTGTGTGTCTGTCTGTCTATCTTTGTCTGTATGTGTTTGACAGTGTGTCTGCCTATGTCTGTATCTCTGTTTTCCCAAATGTATTATTTTCATTTCGGGCATGGAGACTAGATAGTAAATCAATAAGTCAGTCGTGATCCACTTTCCATACTTGTGAGCCAGTAAGCATGTCTGTGAGGGAGCTGCAGACTTACCACTTTGTGTTAAAGATATTTTAGCCTGTGGTAAGGTGGGTCACCAGAGGTTCTGACACTGAAATTCTATAGCCTTCCTTTTCAGCTGTCTGGGTTGCTTTCAGGTAGGGTTTTTCCTGTTACTGTCGTCCTCTATTTTTTCTAACCCCAAAATAATTAAAACAGAGGGTATCTAAAAAGGCCACTATACATTTGAAAAGATGCTCAACATCTTTAGTCATCAAGAAAATAAAATTAAAGCCATAGTGAAATGCTACTACATGCCCACCAAAAGGACAACACAAAGGACTATACCAGGTGTTGTTGAAGATATGGAGTGATTGGAACTCTTAAACGCTGCTGGAAAAATGTTTGGCAATATCTAGCATATTAAAAATATTTATGACTCAGTGACATCACTTTCAAGCCACAGAAATGCATACACAGATACAAGAAAAACACATATACAAGAATGTTTACAGAAGCATTATTCTTAACCAAAAACTGGGAATAACCCACATGCCCTTCAATAAAGAAATGACTAATAAGTTGTAGTATACCCCTTACGAGGAAAACCATGTTGTAGAGAATGAGAATGAACTATTGATCATCATGGATGAATTTTAAAAACAGTAATGTTGAGGACCTAAAATGATACAATGTTGGACCTAAAAAAATACATCTTCTATGATTCCGTTTATGTAAAGTTCAAAACAGGCAAAGCCAATGAAGACTTGAGTAGTTGTTACTGAGACAAGCTCCTTTATACTTTTTGTGTGTCTGCTTTACTTAAACAGTAATGTTTATTTAAAAATAGAAAGACAGATAAGTCCCCACAGAGGGGACAATCTATTATTATCCAAGTGGTAAGTCTGTATAGTGCACATGGGCTTCCTAACTCCTGACCAAGGTACTCCTTCATAAAATGGAAATTCAGCTGAGAGGGGGACCAAAGAACCCGTGTCTTAGCAATTCTTTTTAAATGTCTTGTGGAGCATTTCCCCCTGCATTTAAAAGATTCATTTGTTAGAATTATTTATGTGCAATATGGTTGTTATATGAAATTCACCTAGAAAGAAATCATAGCCAATTCATTGTTTAGCCTCGAAATGCTTGGATAGAGGAGGCATCCATGAATATCTTCAAAATCTTTCAAAGGTTAAGGCCATCCCATGAGGGTATCAGAGAGCATAATTACAAGAATTGAATTATCTCAACTGGATTGCTGAAGCTCTTATGTGAGCTCTTTCTTTTCCTTCCTTAAAAATAAATAAATAAATAAATAAAAATCCGGGGCATGACAACAGGAGTAGCAGTTTCCAGTCTGTTGAAGTCCTTTGCTTCCGGGACCGCACCATGCAGGGGGCCAGAGACGTTGCCCACAGCATCATCTTCGAAGTGAAGCTTCCAGAAATGGCATTTAGCCCAGGTAATTTGCCGGTCTTTGAGAATGCATATAATTATCATTTATCAGAAGCTGAATCAGGTTTACTTTCTTTTCATCGCTTCACAATGGCAGCAGAAGGGAGGGAAAGGAACAGCTCCTACCACTTTACCCATGCGAACACCTACTTTGAACAGAGGGCATGCTCTACTATTCAGACTGGAACAAAGGCAAAGATTGTCACCAGGAAATTTTCTCCAGGCAGTTTTTTCAGTCTTGAGGATTTTTCCCTCTAGTTTTCATTTTTGTTTAACAAAATCTTTATTTCTGTCTGTTCTTAAAGGACAGATGAAATATTAATGTGCTTACATATTTGTTTGTTATATGCTTAAAGATGTGCATGATCCTATCGTATAGTAAACCAGATAGCAAAAATGCCATTTCTTCTCCACATTTAATATCTTCCTTTCGCCAGGGCAGTAGCTCATGCCTGTAAGGGGGCCGAGCTGAGAGGATCGCATGAGTTCAGGAGTTTGAGGTCATACTGGGCAACATAGCGAGACCTTGTCTCTACAAAAATAAAAAAAGACCAGGCTTGGTGGCTCAGCCTGTAATCCCAGAACTTTGGGAGGCCGAGGCGAATAGATTGCCTGAGCCCACGGGTTCAAGACTAGCCTGGGCAACTTGGTGAGCCCTCGTCTCTACAATAAATAAAAAAATAGCCAGGCGTGGTAGTGCACGCCTGTAGTTCCTGCTACTTGGAAGGCTGAGGCGGGAGGCTCACCGGAGCCCAGCAGGTCAACCCTGGGGTGACCATGAGCCACTGGTCAACCCTGGGGTGGCCACTGTACTCCATCCAGCCTGGGCAACGGAGTGAGACTCCAACTCAAAAAAGAAAAAAAAAATTAGCCAGGCATAGTTACACGTGCCTTTTGTCCCAGCTACTCTGGAAACTGAGGTGGAAGGATCACCTGAACCCAGGAGGTTGAGGATGCAGTGACCTGTGGTCATGCCACTGCACTGTAGCCTGGGCAACAGAGTGAAAACCTGACACACAAAAAAGTATATATGTACATACACACACACACACACACACACACACACACACACACACACACATACACACACATCTTTCTTTGATTCTTGTGTGAAAGATAGCAGCTATTATCCCAGTTTTATAAATTAAGGAACTTAGGCTGGGAGTCATTTTACCTATGGAGGTATATATGTGTGTATATGTATATATATGAACATATATACACATGTTTATATAGATTCATATTTTTAAATATAGTGATAGAATGCATACTCAAGTTTGAATAAACTAAGGATAATACCCAGCTCATGGAATGTTCCTTATGAGGAATTTATGTCCTATGTGAAAGAGCACAATGTCTAGCATATCATGGGTGCTTAATAAATGTTATTTTATGTTAATTTTCTATCTCATGCAAATCCCGGCACTTTTATACCTCTTGATAAAGCAGTCCCTCATATCTGTATGGCTTATATACTTTCCCGAGAACTTTCACATATATTCATTTGTTCCTCATGACATTCCTATTCCCATGGTTCCCAGGCCTAGTTCTTTCTTTCATCCTCAGGTATGCCTTAAAATATGTGTGTGTAATTGGGGGGTGGATGCCAAACTCTCTTCTGAGATATCTTTTCTAGAGTACTAAAGTCAGAAGGATTCAGGATTGGCTCAGATAACATCTTATCAGCGATTCTATTAGGCTCTAGCATGGATGTCCAAAACAGACTTCTCGAAAGACTGGTAGAGTACTCTGCTTGGTCAGTCAGAGAAAGCTGCGGCCTTTCTGCTGTCTTTAGATATTTGCATTGGATTTAGCACCCTCTTCTGGCACATTCTGAAATAGCTTCTATGTAATGTTAAGAGTGAGATGAAAGTTAACTAAAAAGTAATGTGGGTGTGATCTGTATGCCTGGCAACCCTCCAGGCACCTTCTATGTGGCATTCACTTAATCCTGCTGACCACCCTGCAGGGAGGCACTTTTCTTTCCATTTTTATGATAAAGTTACTGAGTTACCCTTATTCCCTGCTGTATAAGACTGATGCTTGGAGACACTGGCATTCAAATCTAGGAACACTGTATATTTCTATTTGAAAAAGATCTTCTTTTGTCAAATAATGCCTTTAATACATCTTTATGCTTGATATTGAATGCAGATTATTTCGTTTAGGAAAGGCAAATTTTCTTCTGTTTTTCATGTAAATTAATATTCTCCCTCTTAGCTAAAAATAAAGCTTTATGATAAATAAAACTTTATAAAGAGTTATTCTATATCATAAGGTGAACCGAAGGTATTAGTATGGTAGTACTTTTAAGTATTCCTAAGATATCCCAAGGTGAAATGGTAATGGTGTAAGAAGTATTATTTTAAGATCTTGTATTTTCTTTTTTTTTTTTTTTTTTGAGTTGGAGTCTCACTCTGTCACCCAGGCTAGAGTACAGTGGCATGCTCACAGCCACTGCAACCTCAACCTGCTGGGCTCAGGTGATCCTTCTGCCTCAACCTCTCAAGTAGCTGGAACCACAGGCACACACCACCATGTCCGGCTAATTTTTAAATTTATTTTGTAGAGATGCAGTCTCGCCAAGTTGCCCAGACTGGTCTTGAACCCCTGGGCTCAGGCAGTCCTCTCACCTTCGCCTCCCGAAGCGCTGGGATTACAGGTGTGAGCTTCTATACCTGACTAGATCCTGTATTTTCTTTTGTTCCCTCTTGGTGTAGCCATGCCTACTCTCCATAGCTGGTATAAAGAGTATTCTGGCACCTGGCTGAAGGAGACACTGCTGAGAGGGGAGGAGAACCTCTCTTCTTAACTCTGGTCCTTTACGTGCTTCCCCTGCTTGCCCAACTGTGTGCTTGCCCAACCTTATTTTCCCCTAAAAAATATTTTCTTATTAATTTGGGGCATACCTTATGGGTAAAGATTTTATGGAGGCAGATATGGTAAATTAAACATTATTGTCATATATATAGTATTTTTTTCATTATTAAGTTTAAAGTACATCTAATTTTCATAGAAATAACTGTAGCCTTTTTGTTTTTTTAAGGGATAGGATCTTGCTATGTTGTCCAGACTGGCCTTCAACTTCTGGGCTTAAGCAATCTTCCTTCCTCAGCCTCCTAAGTAGCTGGGAGTACAGGTGTGAGTCCAACAGATGTATAGAGATGTATTAAGAGTATAGAGATCTTTTAATTTGAAATGCTATTTTGTTTTTGTCTTATAATTTCTTATCTGTAATAGGAGAAAAACTAGGCTGTGGTTATTGATTACAGCACTAGACTGCGATTCTGTAGTTCTTGTTGAGTTCCTGTGCTGTGTATTAGAGAAGAATTTTAATTTGACATAATAGTAAGAAAATCAAACAAAATATGTATTAGTAGCAGATCTGAACTCATTTTTTTCCCCCAGAAAAATAATTCTGGTCTTAACGTCTTTAAGAAGTGGTACATGTCGATAATCCCAGCTACTCATGAGGTTAGAGCAGAAGGATCGCTTGAGTCCAGAAATTCAAGACCAGCCTGGGCAACATAGCAAGACTTTGTCTCACACAGAAAAACCCTCAAATGTGTTATTACAATTTTAATTTTTTTTTATATTGTAGAAAAAGGGCCACACTAGAGTACCTGAGTTAAAATGGGAAGGAACATTTGTTTTCTGGCTTCTTGTGTGAATGACACCCCCCTCCAGCCAAATTGGAGCCTATGCAGAGATTGTACAAAGGAAATCAATACCTTCTAGGTTCCATAATTATAGTGGTTAATACTATTTTTTTTAAGGCCAAAAGCTAAAAAGTTTCCCAAGGAAAGGAAAATTAGATGTTGATAGAAATCTAAAAATAGAGTGGCCAAAGAAAACCAGTTTACAATTAGAAAAAAATACAATTTCCCCTCCTAGTTCATACATCTTAACTTTAAGCCATGGAATTTCTGTTCTTCCAGAGATCGTTAGGCAGACATTGGCGATGGTTCTGGAAGTATAGGTTGTCGCAGGTAAATTCTTTGCTTAGGAGTTGAGGCTTTATTGTGAACTGTGATGATTCAATGAGAAAAGGGGAGCAACAAAGGTCCTAAGATGTAGAGAGCATAAGAGAGTGGGTGGGTGGCCTTACTAGCAAGATTTACGAGGCTGCGGTACCACCAGGGAAGTATTCTACAAAGCAATTGAGATCTTTAATAGAAATTTGCAACCATAGGAGAGAGCACAATTTCCCTGTATGTGTACCTTGAGATTTTAATTGGTGTTACAGGATGTTAAGGGGGGCGGAAGGGAGATAAGGAGAGCAGTGTAAGTTTGGGAAACACAAAGCCAAATCAAATAAAGCGGTTTCTTTGCTGTAGGCTTCTCAGAGCTTTTATTTCCATGTGCAGTGTGAATTGTCAGGTTTGGGTGGTAGTAGGGGCTGGATATAGAGCATAAATATATAAGTATTTAAGTGTTCCCAAATCTGTTTAGCCACGGGATCCTTATCCTCTGAGAGCATCGAATAGGGCATACTTCAGGAACTACTGGAATTGGAATTATTTGAAGTTATAGAGGCTTCCCAAGCAGGGGTTAGAGTAGGGCTGTAGAAAAGGGATACATCAGGAAAGAGGAAATTCTGAATGAATAAAGATGAGGTTAAAGGAGAGGGCAGCTTAACCGAGGGACAGTCGTCTTGGCCTGTGATCTGCACACAGATGCACGGTGACAACGTGGAGAAGCCAAACAGAGGGATGTGGTAAAGATGGGCAACAGAAGGGACATACTGAACTTAGAGGTTCAAATCCCTATAGGAACTTCAATGAAGGTATGCTGCAGTTATATGTCAGCTTGTCTTGCTTTGATAGCCCTCCACAGGGTCATACCTGCCCCAAATATGAATGTCTTTTTTGAGCAACTTCCAGTAAAGACAAAAGTTGAGGCAATTTGGGCCAAAGTTGAGGGCTATTTCAAGAGCTCTTGTACAGGAAGATATGCTTGGGTCTGATAGTCCCTAAACAAGATTCTCAGTAGCTGAGGAAGATAGGGAAGTACCTATGACAAGTAGGTGGAAATTCAGGCCCTCAAACCTCTGAGAAAAAAAGCAGACTAGAAGTTTATCAGTTGGGTGGACCATTGTGAATGTCAGCCTTTTTGATGCAAGCTTTCTTGACCTATTTGTTTTTATTTTTCCTTCCTTTATTAAACTTAGTGTTTTGTTTGCTTTAAGATTGTCCTAAAGCAGTTGGATGGGAAAGGAACCAGAAAGGAGGCATGGGACCAAGGATGGTGAACCTCAGTGAATGTATGGACCCTAAAAGGTATGTTTTTGAAGCTGTTTTCTCCAGTGGGGCTTTTCATAACCAGGGCACATGCCAGGTTCTGTCAGGCCAACACTATGTTGCTTCATTCAGTTTAGAGTTGCCATTCATATTGACAATGGGTATTCTTCTCTTTGCTACCTCTTAAGGTTGGATGTGAGAATTAGTATTAATGATTGATATCCTGAAGGCATCGGTTCTTTTAGACATTTACATTTTGTTCTTGCTTCAAGCTCTTACTCTCAGACTTATATATCTGTATTAGCTTTTAGTTCTTTATTCATTGCCCTTAAGCTTTGTTTTGTTGGCCCACATTGAAGGAAATTATAAGAAATATTTCATGGAAAGCACTATTTAAGAGTCAATTTAATTGCACTATTTATTAGGGAGGCCTGGGAGAAATTTCTTTCTTTTTGAGTTGGAATCTCACTCTGTCACCCAGGCTGGAGTGCAGTGGCACACTCACAGCCACCGTAGCCTCAACCTGCCGGGCTCAGGCAATCCTTCCCCTCAACCTTCCAAGTAGCTGGAACTACAGGCATGGGCCACCACACCCAGCTAATTTTTTGATTTACTGTAGAGATGAGGTCTCACCAAGTTGCCTAGGCTGGTCTCAAACCCATGGGCTCAGGCATTCCTCTCACCTTGGCCTCCCAAAGTGCTGGGATTATAGGCATGAGCCATCACGCCTGGCCTCTTTTTTTTTTTTTTTTTTGAGTTGGAGTCTCATTCTATCACCCAAGCTGGAGTGCAGTGGCACACTCATGGCCACCCCAGCATCGACCTGTTGGGCTCTGACAATCCTTCTGCCTCAGCCTTCCAAGTAGCTGGAACTATAGGTGTGCGCTACCATGCCCGGCTAATTTTTTAATTAATTGTAGAGATGAGGTCTTGCCAGGTTGCCCAGGCTGGTCTCAAACCTGCGGGCTCAGGCAATCTACTCGCCTCAGCCTCGCAAAGTGCTAGGATTACAGACTGAGCCACCGAGCCTAGCCAGGAGAAATTTCTGTTTTCAGTACTAGGAAAAATTTTCCTGTTAATCAGTTGGTGTGTTTTTATTCTTGGACACAGTGATTCTTGGAACTGGTCCTGCTTCCCTTTTCACGTTGGCTGTTAGGAGCTCAGTGTCAATTTTGTGGCTCACAACTAGCAATTGCAGAGGACCACAATGGCATGCATTCTGGTGGGAACCTTTCTCTTTCCCACTTACCTTCAATCTTCATCTTTTTTTCCCCTTGATCCCGATGTGCTTATTACTTCTTGTTTTCTCCTATAGCTATATCTTTTAGAACAAGATGGGAGCACAAATGAATAAATCTCTCATTTTCTAGGTTAGCTGAGTCATCAGTAGATCTGAACCTCAAATTGATGTGTTGGAGATTGGTCCCTACTTTAGACTTGGACAAGGTTGTGTCTGTCAAATGTCTGCTGCTTGGAGCTGGCACCTTGGGTTGCAATGTAGCTAGGACGCTGATGGTAAGTCTGTGGGGGCCACATGGCAACTTTGAAGCTGTGGCTTCCCTTCATGATTGCCTTCCATCTCCCTTTCTGTCCCTCTCTTTTGTTTTTCTTTTCTCAGTATTTTTTTAAATATAAGAGAAATATGTGCTTTTCTTATAAGACAGAAACAGAAAAATCTTCCTCCACTCCCATCCCAAGTTCCATTTCTCAAAATTAAGCGGACTTCATGGATTAGTATGAAGCCTGTCTTTCCCAGATGTTATTGTAGGCTTATCTAAAGAGAGAGAGAGAGAGACCTTTGTCATCTTTGCTATTACTTATTTATTTGTATTTATAAAAATTGAATACTGGCATACTGTCTATAACAGATTTTTATTCTTAATTTGATAGAAAATAATTGTGGCTACTTTTGTATGTTTCATACTATATATGTGGCATTTTGTTGGATGACTATGTCCTTAATTTATTTTATCAATTTCAGGTTGTTTTTATTTTTTTCTGTTAGAGCCTCTGTTGTCTATTAGAGGACATTTTTATGCTTATATGTTTACATATCCATGGAATTATTGCTTCAGGAAAAAAGCCCTACATGTAGAATTACTATGCTAAAGAGAATGTACAATTTCTATATATTATATATTTATTTTTTACTTAAAACATTTTTTCAAACTAAATTACCTTCCGAAAATGTTGTACTAGTTCCTAGGAACATGTGAGAGGTAGCTTTTTTCCACACTCTTGCCAAAACTGGATAGTGCCAACTTTTAAAATCTTTGTTAATACAGTTAACAAATAACATTTTATTGTTTTAATTTGCATTTTTTAATTAGCAAGTTTAGTTTTATTTCTTTTGTGAATTTTATTTCTTCTATTCATGTCCTTTGGATTGTGTTTCTTTTATCTAGAGTTCTTTTTATTATGGATATTAACCTTTTTTTCATAATGTGGTACAAATATTTTTCTTAATTTATTAAAGATATCTTTTTTCAATTATATGTTATTATGTATAACAATTTTTTCTTTTATGGTTTACAGAACTCTTTGTTTTTATGGTTAGATCTTTATCAATGTAGAATTTTTTGTCATATAATGAGAGGTAAAGATTTAACTGCTTTACACAGAATGGATACTCAATTGTTTTAATGGTAGTTATTCAATAATCCAAATAATTATTTCTTCATTTTGTCAAATGCTAAATTCCCTTATATAACCAAGTCTCTTTATGGAGTCTCTATTTTGACTCATTGATCTATTTTTTTATTCTTACATTCCTACTCACTGTTTTGGTTGTAATTACAGTGAATTTATAGATAAACTGGAAGTGATGTATGTCCTTGTGACATTAATCCTTAGTTCTAGGAGCCTGGTCGCTCTCTTAATTTAATTAGATCATTTTTGTCTTTCAGTAGCATTTTCTTTATATAGGCTTTGCACATATCTTATTTAGTTTAAATATGTTGTTTCTACATATTTAATGATTTTTTTTCTTTTAGAGATTTTTTTCCCATTAAATTTTCCAGTTGATTATTACTGGGATATAGGAAATATAGTGAGTTTTAACATCTTTATCTAGCCATCTTTTTTTTTTTTTTTTTTTTTTTTGGGTTGGAGTCTCACTCCGTCACTCAGACTGGAGTGCAGTGGCTGCTCCCGGCCACCGCAGCCTCAACCTGCTGGGCTCCGGGGATCCTTCCGCTTCAGCCTTCCAAGTAGCTGGAACTACAGGTGCGCGCTACCACGCCTGGCTAATTTTTTGATTTATTGTAGAGATGAGGTCTCGCCAAGTTGCCCAGGCAGGTCTCGAACCCGCGGGCTCAGGCAGTCCACTCACCTCAGCCTCCCAAGGCGTGGGATTACAGGCTGAGCCACCCAGCCTGACTATCTAGCCATCTTTCTAAGCTCTCTTAGTTCTAATAGTTTTTTATTTGATTCTTTTGAATTTTGTTTGTTGGTAATATTCTGCACTAATATTTATGTCTCTGGTTATTTTCTTTGTCTTATAAGATTGACTAAAACTCTGTAGTAATGTTGGGTAACTCTCACATTACATCTTTGTGATGCAATGAGTTTGTTTTGTTTCCAACTTTAATGAGAATACTTCTTGTTTTTGTCTTTGGTTTTGATATTGCTAACTGCTTTTTATAAAGTTAAAAAAGTCGATTTCTGTTTCTGCTAATTTATATCAGAAATGAATGTTGAGCTCTTTTTTTTTAATTGGAGTCTCACTCTGTTGCCCAGGCTGGGCTGCAGTGGCTCACCCACAGCCACCCCAGCGTTGACCTGCTGGGCTCTGGTGATCCTTCCACCTCAGCCTTCCAAGTATCCAGAACTACAGTCATGCGCTACCACACCTGGCTTATTTATTTATTTATTTGTTGTAGAAAATGAGTTCTCACCAAGTTGCCCAGGCTGTTCTCAAACCCGTGGACTCAGGCATTCCTTTCACCTCAGCCTCTCAAAGTGCTGGGATTATAGGCTTGAGCCACCGTGCCCAGCCCTGAACTCTTTTCAAATACATCTATTGAGACAAAGTATTCTAATGTGAAGCATTTCTAGAATAAACCCTATTTGTTCATAGTATCTTCTTCTCATGTACTATGGAATTCAATTGGTAATGTTTTATTTATAAATTTTTGTCTTAATTCATAAGTCAAGTTGGTCTCTAGTAATGTTTTTCCTTGTTCTATCTTTGTATATTTTATAGCTGAGTTATACTAGCTTTATAAAATAAACCTAAAATATTCTGCCTTTTTCTAAGCTCCAGAGCAGTTGAAATATATAAATTATCTGTTCCCATGGTGAAGTAAAATTTAATTGTAAATCCATCTGGGCCTGATGTCTTTTGGAATTTTGTTGCCCGATAGGGAGGTATGCAGGGAATCTTTTTTTTTTTTTTTTGAGTTGGAGTCTCACTCTGTCGCCCAGACTGGAGTGCAGTGGCCACTCCCAGCCACCGCAGCCTCGACCTGCTGGGCTCCGGTGATCCTTCTGCCTCAGCCTTCCGAGTAGCCGGACTTACAGGCACGCGTTACCACGCCCAGCTGATTTTTTGATTTATTATAGAGATGAGGTCTTGCCAAGTTGCCCAGGCGGGTCTTGAACCTGCGGGCTCAGGCAGTCCACTCACCTCAGCCTCCCAAGCGCGGGATTACAGGCTGAGCCACTGTATAAATGTTTCTATGTTGACTCACCTTTTTAGATTTTAATCTGCATTTGAGTCAGTTTGTTTTCCTAGAAAATTATCCATTTCATCTTACTTTAAAAATTAATTGACATAGAATATATATGGTATTCTCTTACCATCTTTCAGATCTTCTCTTTTATCTTGTAAAAAATCTTTCCACATTACTAATGTTTTGAATTTATGTTTTCTATTTTTTTTTTCTGTTATTTAGCTTTGCCAGAGAGACTTGACAAATTATATCAGTCTTTTTTGGAGCACTAAGTTATTTATTAGTTGTATATTTTTGTTTTGTTTTGTTTTTTTGCTTTCAGATTCCTTAATGTGTACTTTTTATTAATTTCTTCCTCCTTTTGTGGTATTAATTTTATTGACTTTTTCTAGCTTCTAGAATTACTAGGTAGTTAGATTTTCCTAACACTTAAAACAATTATAAAGTCCACATAGACCTATGGTAGAACATTTGTAAAGTATAAAAGTCATAAAACAGGAAGGAAGACACCCATTTTAGTACCACTTTTTCATTTTTTTCCTTCCATTGTTTATAACATATTTTTCAATCTTATTTTATATATAACTTAAAAAAGAACAGAAAAGAAGTTTTTTGAGAGAGTCTCTGTTGTCCAAGTTGGGCTTAAACTTAGGCTCCTCCCACCTCAGCCTCCTGAGTAGCCAGGCCTACAGGCACATACTACCATAGCTGGCTAAAGCCTTTTTTTTGAGCTGAGGTCTCACTCTGTCACCCAGGGTGAAGTACAGTGGCATGATCCCAGCTCACCACAGCCTTGACATCCTGGGCTTAGATGATCCTCTGCCTCAGGCTCTTGAGTAGCTATGACTACAGGCTTGATTTTTTTGTAGAGACGAGGTCTTGCTATGTTGCCCAGGCTAGTCTTAAGCTCTTGGGTTTAAGTAATCCTTGGCTCCTGCCTCCTAAAGTACTGGGATTATAGGTGTGAACCACCGTATCCAGCCTAAAGCCTTCTAAGTGACTATAGAATATGCCTGTTTATATGATGAAACATAATTTACTGAACCATTTTCCTAATGTTTGGCCTTAGCATTGTTTCCAATGTTTTACAATTACAAAATTGTGTTGCAAAGAACATCTTTGTCATGGCATCTTTGTCAGTGTGTCAGATTATTTCTTAGGATAAATTGCTGGAAGTCAGTCATAGATAGGACTATTTTTAAGGTTTTAGAAACATATTGCCAAATTACTTTTCAGAAAAATTATACCAGTGTAGCATTCTCAACCAGTAAAATGGTTTTCTCATCACCACATTTTCACCACCATTGAATATTGTAATTTTCTTTAATCTTTGCAGATTAGCCATTTAAACTATGTAGCATTCCAGGAAGCCAAAAGTTAATTGTGCAAATACACCTGTATGTAACTAACCTATGGCATGTTTGTAATGTATCTGACTTTCTTCCTATTGCCCAGCATGTTCCCAAACTGCCTTCCTTGCTATCCACTCAACAGTTGCTTTAAGAAATGCAAAAATACTTTAGAAATAAATATTCCCTAAGCAAGCACAAGTGACTTTTGGGTTTTCTCTACCTTTATGCCCCCTCCATGGTAGGCTATTTAGCTGGTATAAGTAACTTACAAAATTGGGTGGGTAGACCAAACAAAACAGCCAGTCTGAACTATCTTATGAATGTGGATTCTGGCCTCTTGTTCTCAACCCTGAAGACAAGAATAAATCTTGGTTCCTTGTTGGCTGTCACTCTGAAACTATCAGTCTAATTGAGTCTCATAGCTTTTTTTTTTTCCTGAGTCTTATAGCTTTTAATGGTAGTATATTGAAATAAGAGAGAGAGAGAGCGCGCAAGAGAGCAGAATCTTAGCTTTGTAGCCAGTCATGGTAGGACTTCTCTTAGGTAACTTTGTTTTCTTATGATCTACTAAAATATACCCACCTTACCTCACTCCAAAAAGTAGTCCTCTTCACTTGGTTGCTTATGATCTAACCATTCATTGGAGGTTTCATTTTACATATATATATATATATATATATATATATATATATCCTACTGTTAACTGGATGTATGACTTTAGGCAAGTCACTTATATTTTCTGGGCTTCAGTTTCCATGTAGGTAAAACAAAGTGATTGGACTAAAGATGTTAGAGATCTTGTCCAACTTTAAAATTATATGGTTCTATAAAACTTTATAAGAGACATAACTGAAGTCTATGAAATCATGAAAACCATTTCTAGAATGTAGAGTTGTTCCCTAAGTTCCAGATTATTAATGAGGTTTCTGCCCCCTGGAGAAATAGAACAAAGTAGTCTATAATATTATATAGTGGGAAATAACTTATAGGCCACTTTTGTGAGAAGTTAATTCAGGCTTTAAGTGAGCTTCAAGAGTAGTTGTTATTTATACTTAATTATTCATTAAGATAAATCAGAGACATTTAGGGGTTATTGCTAATATTTTTAAAAACAACACAGTACTGGACTCGGTGACTCAGCCTGTAATCCCAGCACTTTGGGAGGCTTAGGCAAGAGGATTGTCTGAGTTCAGGGGTTCAAGACCAGCCTGGGCAACTTGGCAAGATCTCGTCTCTATAATAAAGAAAAAAAAAAAAATTTAGCTGGGCGTGGTAGCTCATGCTTGTACTTCTGGCTACTTGGAAGGCTGAGACGGAAGGATCGCCAGAGCCTAGCAGGTTGATGCTGGGGTGACCATGAGTGTGCCACTGCACTCTAGCCTGGGCAACGGAGTGAGACTCCAACTCAAAAAAACAAAAAAATAAATAACTCAACAAAATAGACAGTTCTTATTGGATTCACCTCCAAATCTTTCTCTGGTGCCGCTGTTAAAAATAATGAATTATTAGTCAAACATACTCTGACATTTTTTAGTCTCATTACCTCAGGAAAACAGGCACTGAATACCTAATTTGTTTTTAAAGGAATAACTTTCTGTTTATTAAAAATTGAATTGTGCAAATTCAATTTCTGAAGTTTTCTATATTTTGAGGTTCCCAAGACCAAAGCAACACCTCTTTTGAGATTTCAAGAGATATACCCTGTGAAATGTTCATCAGAAACACACCATGATCTCCTGTCTCCATGCAGGGTTGGGGCGTCAGACACATCACATTTGTGGACAATGCCAAGATCTCCTATTCCAATCCTGTGAGGCAGCCTCTCTATGAGTTTGAAGATTGCTTGGGGGGCGGAAAGCCCAAGGCTCTGGCTGCAGCAGACCGACTCCAGAAAATATTCCCCGGAGTGGTATGTTGATGTTTTGGGGGAACATCAGAGGGTTTCTCCTAGATCTATAAGTATTTATACCTTTGAAGAATGAGGCGCTGTGGTATTGGTAAAATAGAGCCAGATATCTGTCACTTCCTACCATGTACTCATCATGTGGCTGAGCCTCTGTTTCCTCATCTCAGAGGCAGAGATTTAAAAACATGATGAAACTTTCATATATTCTTGTGAAAATGAAATGAGACTGAAAATTTTTTCAGGTTGCAAAGCATTATATGAGTTTAAGTTGAGGAATTTGGGGATTTGTATATTTTTATATCTTGTTTGATTCAAAGGGAATTACAGTGACTCAGATATAAAATTTTTTTCCCGTCACCAGAATACTTAGTAATTACTTAATACAGATTTATGAAATTAAATTGAATGGAAGTCTCTGTGCAGAAGAAAGATTGGGCTGAAAGTTTAGCTTTTTACTCTGCCTGCTTCTCATTTTTGAGTTGCATCATTTACTGTAGAAACACCAGGTAACAAGAGAGATATCAGATAACAAGAGAAAGCTCATTTGATTCAAAGTCTTAAAAGTTTTTTTTTTGAAGTCAACCAACAAAAGAGATTCTGCATCTTGAATACTTTAATCGATTTATCTGACAGAAGTTAGATTAAGTGTCTCCAAAGTATCTGCCTATACTTAAAGCGCCAGAAGACACTCTCAGCTTGAACCAAGAAAAGCCCACTTTCTCAAAGTTTCTCTCGTTAGTCACTTCATATTAGATTCATTCATTTTAGAAATCTTTGCTTTAGAGGCGGTGTTAATGGTATTGTCCATTTCACCAGCATCTCTGAGGAATGCTGTTCACTGGATTTAATTCAACAATATTGATTTTCTACCCACTATGTACCCAGCTATGGGCTGGATGCCAAAAGAAATAAGAATAAGTTGCTTGCTGTCTCTTGTAGTTTTCGAAATTCAAATAAAATGGGGGATAAAAAAAAGAAAAGAAAAGAAATAGAATAAGTTGCAACCCTGTCAATGAGGAGGCACATCATTAGTTAGGTTTCTCCTATGACAATATTGCATATCACACTATCCCCAAATTTCAGTAGTTTCTAATTGCAAACATTTATTTCATGCTCACTGGCATGCGGCAGGCTATTGTTCAACTGCAGGGCTAGGGTGAACTCCAGACTTTGAATCAGGTTCTGCTCTGCTGTGTATGTCATTATTTCAAAATCTAGGTTAAAGGAAGCACAGTCATCTGAGTCCTACTCTTCTTATGGTAGAAGGTGTAAGCTTCAAAGGGTTGCTGATTGTCATATCTCTTAAAGTCTCAGCTCAGCGCAATGTCTTCCATTTCCATTGCTGAAGCAAGATACAGGGCCAAGCCCAACGTGAATGGGGTTGGTCAGTATACTCTCCCAGTAGGAGATCTTGCAAAGCCATGTTGCAAAGGACATGAGTATATAAGTCTACTACAGGAAGGAAGTGCAGCGTTGGGAAGAATAGTGCAGTCTGTCACTGGAGAGTATAATGAACACTCCTTGGGGTCTAGACAGACCTGGCTTTGAATCTGAGCTCTGCCACTTTTTAGTTGCCTGAAACTTTTGCTTACCCAAATCCTACCACTGGATTTGGGTAATTCCCCCTATTTGTTTGTTTAGTTGTTCTATTATTTACTCACTCATCAGATAATTTTCTTTTCTCTTTATTTCAATAACTTTTGGGGAAGTACAAATAGTTTTTTGTTACATGGATGCATTGAACAGTCTGCAAAGAAGTCTGAGTTTTAAGTGTACCCCCACCCTCACCTGTGCACATTGTACTCAATAGGTGATTTTTCACCCCTCCACCCTCCCTTCCCACTTCTGAGTCTCCAGTATCCTTTATACCATTCTCTATGCCTTTGCAGATACTTAGTTTAGTTCCCACTTATAAGTGAGAACATGTAGTGTTTGGTTTTCTGTTCCTGAGTTAGTTCGCTTAGGATGATGTTCTCCAATTCCATCCAAGTTGCTGCAAGAGACATCATTTCATTCTTTTTGACAGCTGATTAGTGTTCCATGGTTTTTGTATGTGTTTTCACATTTTCATTATCCACTGATTAGTTGATGGGCATTTAGGTTGATTCCACATCTTTGCAATTGTGAATTGTGCTGTGATGAACGTGCTAATGGAGGTGTCTTTTTTGTATAACTGCCTCTGTTCCTTTAGGAAGATACCTAGCAGTGTGATTGCCAGATCAAATGGTAGATGTACTTTTAGTTCTTTGAAAAATCTCCATACTGATTTCCATAGAGGTTGTACTAATTACCACTCCCACCAACAGATAATTTATGTAAGGCCTACTATGTGCCTGGGACAGGAGAACTAGGCAGACATAACTCCCTCTACCCTACATGGAACTTACAGTTGTAATAAGTGCATGAGACGGGAGCTCAGTTTCCATGAGAATGTGTAACAGGAAGGCCTGACCTAGACTAGGGAGAACAGGGGAGCGGGGTCAGGGAAGACTCCTTGAGGAAAAAAAACCCTGAAGGATGAGTGGGAGTTGTATTGAGGGTAGCAGAGCTGTCTGTACAAATGCCTGAGGTAGGAAGAAGCGCAGTGCTTTTGTGGAATTGAAAGAAAACCAGGGTGACTGAACATAGTGGTCAAGGAAGATGAGAGGAGACTAAGGCGGAAGAAAAGGCTGCCATGCTGGGCCTGAGAGATCAAGTCCAACTTTTCTTGGAAGCATCAACCCACTAGGTTGTAGCTTCTTCTTTAGCACTCACATTGTATTATTCTGTTTCTTTCTATTGGGTTAAGTCCTGGAGGCCTCAAGGCTCAAGTTAGTTATACTTTTGTCTCTCATGGCTTGTAAATAATAATAGATAATATATAGAACCTATCAAAATACTAGTATAATTCATTAAATTCATTAAAATTACTTGTGAAACTATTTAACTTATGAGTTAGCAAAACTTAATGGACTTTATTTATGTTTGATTTAGTATAGTTTTTTCCTTCAACAGATTTTATTTGTCACCTTCCTTCTACCAGGCCATGGAGAAAGGGCTAGACCTAAGTGAACAAGACATGGTTCCGCCCTCATAAAGCTTATATTCTAATTGAGGAGCTACATATTGAATAATTACATAGCTATTTAATTAAAATTGAAATAGTGCTGTACAAGAGCCAGACCTGAACAGATGTGGGGAGGGCAGGGAACGCTTTCTTGAGGAAGTGACATTTGGACTGAGCTCTGAAAGAATAAGAAGGGATCTGGGAGAAGCAGCTAATGAGCAGAGAGTGGTGGGAGAGGCCACAGGCCAGGAAGAGCATTTCAAGGAAGAAAAATGGCCTTTGTGAGGTGAGTTAAGTACATACTTCCTAGGTATTTGCTTACCTGGGAAAGCTAGAAAGATTGGTTCAATGATTATGTAATTTGTGCCATCCCTCACCTGTTCAATTGTTGCAAAATTCGAATTTCAATGCTTAAAGTCTAGTGACATTGGAATTGGAAAAAAAAGTAATGGGTGATAGACCTTTTTTAAATTTTTAAATTTTGAAATACTGCATTCACAGGAAGGTACAAAGAAATGAGCACCTGCCACCCAGTCTCCCCTGGGTGACACACCTCAGGGACAGGGTGGTTTAATTGGATGAATGGTCTGGGCAACCTTTAATGCTCCCTCAGAACTAGAAAGTCTGTTTTTGGTTTTTACTCTAAAATCTACTTGACCAAAACTAATCATATTCTGGCCCCAGATCTTCAAGTAATTTTAAGGCCAACTCATAAGAAGACCTTATCTCTACAAAATTTTTTTTTTTTTAATTAGCCAAGCATGGTGGCAGGTGCCTATAGTCCCAGCTGCTCAGGATGTTGCAGTGGAAGGATCACCTAGGATCAGGAGGTAGAGGCTGCAGTGAGCTGTGATTGTACCATTGAGCATCTGCCTAGATGACAGAGTGAGACCCCCAGCTCAAAAAAAAAAAAAAGGAAAGAAGGAAAGAAAGAAAAGAAAGGAAAAGAAATCAAACATACACCTACCTAATGACCTAGAAGTTTCACTTTTAAATATTTACCTAAGAGAAATGAAAACATATATACACTGAAATATGTATACAAAAATATCCGTAACAACTTTATTCATAATAGCCAAGATCTAGAAATAACACTAATCACCACCAATAGGAAAATGAATAAACAAATTATGGTATAGTTATCCAACAGAAAGGAACATACTATTGGTACTTAAGAATATGACTGAACCTCAAAAGCATTATGCTGAGCAAAAGATGTCAAGCACAAAGAAGTATGTACTCGAAGATATCATTTACATGAGGTTCTAGAATACGCAGAACTAATCTATGACTTATAAAGCCATAGCATGCTAGTCCGGAAGTGGGGGTATAATAGGGATTGACTGGGAAGGGGCACAAGAGCATGTTCTGGGGTCATGGAAGTGTTCTGTATCTTGATAGGTGTAGGCAGTGGTTAGTCTACAGTTTGTCAAAGTACATTGAACTGTACATGTGAGATCTATGTATTTACTTTATGTAAATTATATCACACCCTGGCTATTCCTTTGACTCACTGGGAGAATTTTTAAGAACTCAGGTTGCTGGGCAGCTTCAACTTTTGGACTGAGATCGAAGCCTCACTTTCAAAAATCTGAATGCCTGGGTTCACTCTCAGAGATTTCAATTTCAATGGTCTGGGGAAAAGCCTAGGCATTAGGAATTTAGAAAACTCTGGGTGGTTCTAATGTACAGCCAAAGTGAAAAACCATTGTGTTGAAACTTGCTGAATTTCAGTCTCTGGGTGTGGACCTAACTGATGGACTCCTGCGTCAGCTCACTGGCTGAAATTTTAGCGAGTAGAGATTCATTTAGGTTAGTGACATTTACGTGGGTAAGGATCAGTTACTATATTATTCAAAAGTCTAGAATTGGCATTACATAATTATGGTTCCATCTTCGTATCATTCCAATACATGCATAATAGCTTTTTGGATCAAGCTACCACCATTTAAAATGCTTTGTCAATTGTAATATTCCGGCAAAGTATATAGGTATTGTTATTATTACTGTAGTTGTTGCTTTTATTATTGTTTATTACAGTCTTTGCTACAGGGTAGATGGAGATCCTGATAGTTGTTCTTGTGGTATCTCATTGTTAAAATGGACTTATTTGTAAACCTTTCTTCTTTCTGAAGTCCTTACTGCCTAGAGTCCTTTTTTACTTTTCTTGTAGCTATTTTTAGTCATTCTTTTTTGAAATTGTTGCTTTCTTTTTTGAATTCCAGGGATTAGGCTTAAAGTTGAAGATAAGGAGAAAATAGCTACAATCTACAAATTGGATTTTGCTTTGTAAAAAGACTTCCTCGGCCAGGCACAGTGGCTCAAGCCTATAATCCCAGCACTTTGGGAGGCCGAGGCGAGAGGATTGTCTGAGCTCAGGGGTTTGAGACCAGCCTGGGCAACTTGGCAAGACCTCATCTCTACAATGTATCAAAAAATTAACTGGGCGTGGTGGTGTGTGCCTGTAGTTCCAGCTGGTCAGAAGGCTGAGGTGGAAGGATCGCCTGAGCCCGGCAAGTCGAGGCTGCGGTGGTTGTGAGTGTGCCACTGCACTCCAGCCTGGGCAACAGAGTGAGACTACAACCAAAAAAACAAAAACAAAAACCTACTTGCCCTACCTACATGTTCCCTGAGCTATTTTGTGCAGGGGCTAAGGGTATGGGTTGTGATTCTAGGATACTTTATTTTCTCTGGAAAAGATGTCCCTGGCTTCACATACAGTGTGACTCACTGTTAATAATGTGCCCAAACATGGGGTCATTAAGGAGCAGAGGATAAATTACAGAGCTGGTCTAAAGCCTCTGTGAAAAGTTCCCACAATTTAGGAGAACTCAGGTTGCTGGGCAGCTTCAACTTTTGGACTGAGAACAAAGTCTCACTTCTGTGCCATACTCTGCTATCACCCACCCCGACCCCTTCTGCCCGTCCCCCCCCCACCAGATATCTACATGTTCCTAACTAGCTATAAGTTAGCAAGTAGAGTTGTTTGTTTTATTAAGTTTTTAAAAAAATATACATCCCTAAGACAAACCTATCAGTCATTCTAGCTTCATGTGAATTTATTAAATCAAATTATTTTTGCTAGAACACCCCATTTGGAAATGTTATACCCTAAGGAAATAGAGGGAAGGGCAATCAGGTAATAAGTAGGGACAGATAACCTAACTAGAAAGGGAGTAATTAGGCAGGCAGAGGGTGCTGTGATGAGGTTTCTTGGCCTCAGATGGTAGGGAGGGGCCAAAGATACAGTTTTCTTAGTGACCTCCTTGCCTTAGATAGGATGTGCCGTGTCCCTTTTCCACTTTGGAACTAAGATCCATATGTCTCTGCTTGCTGCCTTACCCTGCCTTAGGGATCCTGGGTGACAGGTCAAGGTAGCCTAGGATGCAGAGGTAGAGAAGTTGGAGGGCACAGGCAGGGTGATAGAAAAGCCACGTAATCGTGCACAGGCAGATTTCTGGTTTAAGTGACCACTGACCACATACATACGTGCTGGTAGCTGTGAGAAAATGTGAGCTCTGAGATATTGCCTATACCTTTGCTTCAGCCATAACTATATCCAGTGTTTCCCTAGAATGCCAGAGGGTTCAACATGAGCATCCCCATGCCTGGACATCCGGTGAACTTCTCCAGTGTCACCCTGGAGCAAGCCCGCAGGGATGTGGAGCAACTAGAGCTGCTCATTGAAAGCCATGATGTCATTTTCTTGCTGATGGACACCAGGGAGAGCAGGTGGCTTCCTGCCGTCATTGCTGCGAGCAAGAGAAAGGTAGAGTGTGTAGAACCAGAGTGTTCATTTCTCATTGTGATTTCATGTACTGCCGATCCAGAAGAAGTGTCGCCAACCCCCACTCCCTTCAGGAAAGAGGTGTGACTGGCTTTTCTCACACACTATCACCTTGTATAATAGGTATCAGTTACTACTTAATTTTCATAACAATCCTTTGTGGTACTCTACACTGGAAGGTGTACTATGCTTACACTGAAGTGTAAGCTCTAAGAGTACAGAGACTTTGTCTTATTAACTGCTGTTTGGTCAGGGACAACAGTATTGAACAGTTAGCTAAATCATGGTACATACCCATGATGGAATAATATGCAGCCATTCATACTTACGTTTTCAAAGGATTTGAATAATATGAAAAATACCATATTATATCCAATAAGCAAGATACAATATTATATATATTTTATATCAGTTATGTTTATATATAGACATATATGTCTGCCTATCTATCTATATATCTAGAGAGGAGAGAGAAAGGGCAAGAAGAAGGGAGATAGAGAAAGGAGGGAACGGGAGGGAAAAGTAGTAGAAAGAAATACCCCAAACTATTAATAGTAATTGTGCTGCGGATTATGAATGATTTTTTTTCCTACTGTGGTTTTTATTTTTCAAACTTTCTATGTGACCAGAAATTAGGGAGAATAAGTTAAATTACAGCTAGGAAAAGTTATTACAGTGTAAATGGAAAAAAAGCTATCCCGTAAAATTCTGTGTGGAGAGTGAATTATATGGTACGTGAATCATCTCTTAATAAGACTGTTTTACAAACAAATATGTGGACATGACGGTATAGCATAATGGTGGAAAGAATGGATTTGAGAACCATGTAGACTTGGTTTTATATACCTACCTCTTATCAGCTAAGTGACTTTGGGGCAGTTATAAAGTTAACTTTGACTTTCAGTATCCTCATGCATAAATGGAAAGTGTTTGTTAGGAGTTTCAAGTGAAATTAAATGAGTTAGTTTATTAATCACTTATCGGGTCTTTTTCACTTTATACGTTCCAGTATTGGGTAGCTTTCAGCCTCAACAACTTTTAGAATGGAATTATACTTTTTTTTTTTTTGAGTTGGAGTCTCACTCTGTCGCCCAGACTGGAGTGCAGTGGCCGCTCCCGGCCACTGCAGCCTCGACCTGCTGGCCTCTGGCGATCCTCCTGCCTCAGCCTTCTGAGTAGCTGGAACTACAGGCGTGCACTACCATGTCCGGCCAATTTTTTGATTTATTGTAGAGATGAGGTCTCGCTTGCCCAGGCGGGTCTCGAACCCGCGGGCTCAGGCAGTCCACTCACCTCAGCCTCCCAAGGCGCGAGATTACAGGCTGAGCCACTGAGCCCGGCAACCATCATTTTTGACCAGAGGTCAATTCATGCTGAAGACATGGTTCTCTCATGTTCTTCCTCCCTCTCTCTCTGATTTGAAACATACATATCTGCACTTTTATCATTGAAAATTTCTAGGCAACCCTTTTTCAGGTCTCCCACTTGGGAGCTTTTTTTGTCTTCTTAATAAACTCCTGCTTTTTCATCTCTGGAAAAAAACAAAACAAAACAAAAAAAGAAAATTTCCTCCAGATTCTACTTTGTGTTAAAATTATTTTTATATTATTAGTTTTTGATGTGATTACAAACATCTTTATGATGTGATTTTAAACATTCTTATCAGAATTTTAATTAGCAGATACTGTAAAAAACATGGCGTCTGTCACCAGATCAACTCGTAACTTACCCAAATAAAAACATGTTATTGCAACATGAATCTCCTCTTTGTGAAGCCTCACTTTTGGATTTATTCCATGTTACTTTGAGTGGGAAACATGCTAAAATGTAGAAAGTCTTGCTATTGTTCATCTTTGGAGGGTAGCCTTCTTGAACTCACTTCCAGATGCCCTACATACAGTGTATATTATTCATTTGAATAAAATGAAAAAATCAGTTTATTTAATAAAATAATATTTTTACATTGTGTGCAGGTTGTGTTTCAGTATCAATAAATTAAGTACAATAAAAAAATTAAATTCACTTTAAATGTTCAGTTTATTCTTATTAAAATGACATTGGAGGAGTCACATGATTTAAGCTAGAATAGTTATCCTCTCTCCTTTGTCTCACTTTGTGAGATAACAACCTTAACCATTTGTCACTCTTTAGCAACAGTATGCAAAGTTTCTTTTTATTTTCTTTCTTTTTTAATAATCATAAGCAAAAGCAGTTGCTGAATCTAAAAACAAATGTGTTTTCTTAAACCAATAGTATTCAAAAACTCATGAATTAATGTACAAAATAGAAAATTTCTACCTTTCAGAATCACCTAGACTATGACATTGCAGGTGTTTTAGTTTTTATTAACCTCACTTCAGTTCTTCACAGATCAGGCTTTTTTCTCTTGGTCTTACCAAGACTCCATCCAATATCACCTGCTTGCATCTGCATAAAGCCTTGGGTTTCTTTAATCCCATCATGGCTTTTCTTCTGGTTATTCTCAATCACCACCATAAGTGTAAGACCCTTCCTAACTCCATCCCTAAGTTCTATGCCTTCTCCCATACTCACATATTCAAACTGCTCTGTACTTTTTTCATAACTATTCTTCCATGCATTGATGATCTCTTTCTCAAATCTTCTTTCTGTCTTGTGCAAAACTGCTTGAGACAACGGCAATGCTATATTTACACCGAATTCTATGTTTCTTTTTAATTTCTCTAGACACAAAGGGTATTTTTGACTCTTTGGTAAAGTTTCTTTGAACCGTGTTACTGGATTCTGGCCAACGCGATAAGAACTGAAGTGATGCAAACCTCTCTGGAGGATAGCTCACTAAAAAAACCTAAGTGTCCTTCCTCTCTTCTCTCCCGCTGACGGCGTGAGAGTTCTGGAAACCATTGAAGCAGTTTTCCAGTTTTATATTCCTTTGAAAACTTTTCATAACTAAAAATACATCTGTTTATTCACCAAAATTTTGGATTTACTTGTCATGGCATTGCCTATTTCATGCTGATGAATATAACTCTCTGTGTATTTTATTGTGACTAAAGACACACATCCTTACCTTTTTAGACTATTATTTACAGTCCCTGTCTTAACTGAAAGAAGGTTCTTTCAGCATATGTCTTTTTTTAATCTGAAAATTATATAATGTAACTTTCTATCATTCCCATTATTACTAACACAGCTCAGTTTTCTTCTATTATTGGAAATTCTCTCTAATCCACCCTAACACCTTGGTTTCTCCTTGTTTTCTATTGTTGTGTCTAATATGTCTAGTACATAATCATTGTTGAACTTTAAATAGTGATTTGGAATTTGTTAATGTGACCCTCCCCAGTCCATATTCACATAAGCATTATACTGTGAACACTTTGTATCTCAAGCAACTAAGTAGATGAATCCATTTTTAAATTAAGTGGAATTAATTGTGTCTGTATATAACTATCTGACTTTGGGTTCTTTCCCTGTCATTTCACATTCTTTTAGGTCCAATAATTAATATCAATGTTATTCCTAACACATTGCTTAATGTGCAAAATTACACAGCACATATATTCACTCATTTCCTTCAGTTACAGACCAAGGTCTTAGGTTTTACATGCAACAGTGGGAGTAATCAAACCATGTCTGACCATGTTCTCCCAACTTCAGGGTTGTATTTCCAGTGCTAGAACTAATTGGTTTCCAGTTACACATTTATCTGTGTGTCATAGCTACCATTTGAGGCTGTGTTAAGTAGTTTCTCCTTCTTCCTTGACCCTTGCTCAGATATCCTCAGTGATGGTGGGGATAGATGCAAAAGAAACTAGTTACATGCCAGGGTATCTACTTGAGTTGGGAGTAGAGTGGAAGGGAATCATCCTATGTTTTGCAGGAAGCGAATGAAAGTAGATCAGGAACGATGGCATGGGAAATGAGCTGCTGATCTTTAGCATATAGGACGAAGAGATGAGTGATTAGCATGAAATAAGGGCCAAAAAAAGGGACTTAAAGGGAATAATCTTGAAAAATCAATCGAGGTGTCTAACTTTCTGACTCATTTTTCTAACAAAATCAGATTTGGGGGATTCATTAGCTTTGGAAGAAGGAGCACATTCCCTAAAGATAAGAAACAATTATAAAATGAAGGGCAGACAGAAAGAATGGAAAGTTGATGATATATCAATTTCATTGAGCCATATGAAAGTTATATTTCCACAATGGGACAGGATGGTATTGAAAAAGAGGAAAGGGGAAATGGATTAATGTACTGATGAAAATATTACAGAAATGTTATCAACCGTTGCAAGACATAAAAACATTCTGGAACCATTTTCCTCCAATTGTAGTATCCTAGATGGCACTCTTTCCTCAGAGCCTGCTTCCCCACTTAATAAACTGATTTTAGTTATATCCTGAGTAGATGATGCATTATGCAACACGATTGAATTATGAGACTTATAGTTAAAAGGCCATTAAAGGTTATCTAGTTCATGTTGCCCTTCAGTGGAAGAACTCCATTTTTTTCTCTGATGTCTATTTAGCTACGTTCTGTGAAGCAGAAATCTTAAACCACCCACCTAGCTTGTGCCACAGTTAGCATATTCACACAAACTACCTCATGTTTTGGGAAAAAAAATGGAGTCCTAACAGAATTTATTTAATTGTACACAAAAATGAGGATTGCATTTTTCAAAACACCCTATTAATTGTTGAGCTGCTGAAGATTTTGGAATGCTCTTGTCAGAATTAAAAATTTTTAAAGAGACAATAATTATTTTAAAATAATTTTATTTGTGCAGGTTTTCAATTTTTTGAATATCTAATTCTTGCTTCAAGAGGATTTCTGGTTGTAAGCAGACCATTCTTTGGTTACTGTGAGTGTGACTGTTTCTACTGTGAAGGAAAGTATTGCGATAGTGTTCTTTCATAGTAGCCTTAGATGAGGAATAGGAGAGTAGAAATGTCTCTTCCTCATATATTATGGTGTAAGAAGCACCTATTTAGGAATGAGAAAGACACCAGAGTTCTAAAATTTGTTCCATTAATAATATTCTGTGTGGCCATGAATGAGTCACTTTCTCTCTACGGCCTTAGTTCCACTATTTATAAAATAAAGAGGTTGAACTAGATCATTTTTAAGGATCCTTTCACATATAAATATTGTGTATCGTTATAAAGGTTCTTATTTATAAAGGGGACAGTCATGGCTTTGGGGGGGGGAAGTGTCCAGAAATCTCCTAATTTCCAATTTTGGCAGGGAAATGATTTCCACTTCCACTACTACTCTTGCGTTTCAAACCCTGCCCTTGAGACTGGTGCCTGAGTGAAAGTGAAATGCCCAACAGTGGCCGGAAGATGGCACTCTTGGGGCACCAACGAGTAGACTCATTGGTGCACAGATGAGGTGGGTAGCAATAAAGACCCTGGAACGGAATGATAGGATAAAGAGCGATTGAAATGATGATCAAAACTGTGGTCTGATGACAGAGACGACAGAGAGATCTGTGATGCTCATGGTTTCCGATGGCCCCACTGTGTGCTAACCTCTTTCTAGAGAAACAACTCCCAAAAGTCAGCCAGTTACTATCATTTTTACATGTTGGTGCATGTAAATACACTTTTCTGTGTGTAATAGCAGTCATTTGATTCATGAGGTAATTCAGGTAAGAAGAGAGAAAGTCTTGATAAAAATAATGGCTAGAAAAGGTCACAGGACCCTATGTAATATTTATGGATTACAAAAGAACTACCAATGCTAAAGTACATGACATATTTGCTTCAGCGCACACCCTCATTATCCCCCCTCTCAGCTAGGAGAGAAGGGAACTGGGTTTTTTTTTTTCATCATAGAAAGAGGTTTGATCTCCTTTAGCAAGAAGTCCCAAGGATTGATTTTAGCCTTTGTGCAATAATAGCACAAGATGCATTTTGGTTTCAACAAAAGAAAGCAGAATAAAGGGAATTTCTCAGCACAGAATATTATGACTATTTTTTGACATAAAGGTTGATAAAATTTGCATTAAATCTGACTGAAAGTTTTATGATGGAGAAGCAAAGGGAGAAGCACATGTTCTTTTGTCTTATTTAGCCCCACAGGAAGAAATTGAATTGCTCTTGCCTTTTCCACACCCTCTCTTTTTCCTTTCTTCTACTTGCCAATAACTCACGCTTTTTTTGGTTTTGCTTTTTCTAAAACATCTCTGATATATATATTTTCCTTCCTTCTCCAAGCCAAAGATGCTAAATAGACTTGAAATTGATAGAGGTAAGAAACAAGTTAATTTCTCCCCCATTTTAATTCCTGGTTGCAAGTAAAACAGACTATTGCATTCCTCATTTTGCATTTGGTAAAATTTTTCCTGCCCTTTTCATTTTTAAGGTTTTTCTGTGTTAACTTGCTAAATTTCAGATCTTTGTCTTAAAATTTTTGTCTTTTCTATTAACAATTTCTAGTAAAAGGAATCTTAGAAAAATGAAAGCGAGAATAGGTTTTTTTCTTTCTGTATAATTGTACAAATAGATACCACTCAGAATTGTCAGACCACTTTTAATAAAATAATAGACGAAAACCTTCACAAAAGTGTAAGCCTTGAGAAGTGTATAGTATTACACTTCTTTTTGTGTTTTTATAAAGTTGTCCTCATAAAGGTTTTTTTAAATAATAGAAACTTTAAAAACACCCACATGAATTGAAAAAAATTATTCTATGTCCTCTAAAACATAACTTTTCACTCTAAAATGTATTTTGTTATCTGGTTGCTTTAGTTTATAATTTGTTGCCTTAGTTTCAGTATTTACAAATAAATGTGTATTTTTCTGACCATAAAAATACTCCATAATTTTCATTAGAAAGAATTATTTTGCTCTTCTCCCTTTGTAAATCTATCAATCCAATTGATTCTTACTTAAACAAAAGGATTGAAAGTCTTTGTCCCTTTTACATTAACACAAGTCATGGTAGGAGACTCCTGGGTCCCACATTTTCTTCTCCTTTTGTTTTTGGAAGACGATGAGTAAATGTGCAAGAAAAAAGGTGTGTGTGTGTGGGTGGAGGACTCACTGCTTCCCTCTTGCCTCTTCGTAAATATGTATTTCTTTTTCAATTTTTTTTTAGCAGGATTTATTGAGAGGACAGAAAAGCTCCTACAGTGGAAAGGGACCTGAAGAGGTTGCCTGTTTAACAACTTTTTTAAAATTTTATTTTATTTTATTTTTTTGAGTTGGAGTCTCACTCAGTCGCCCAGACTGGAGTGCAGTGGCCGTTCCCGGCCACCGCAGCCTTGACCTGCTGGGCTCCGGCGATCCTTCTGCCTCAGCCTTCCAAGTAGCTGGAACTACAGGCGCGCGCTACCACGCCCAGCTAATTTTTTTGATTTATTGTGGAGATGAGGTCTCACCAAGTTGCCAAGGCGGGTCTCAAACCTGCAGGATCAGGCAATCCACTCACCTCAGCCTCCCAAAGCACAGGATTACAGGCTGAGCCACCGAACCCGGCTTGTTTAACAACTTTTTTTTTTTTTTTTTTGAGTTGAAGTCTCACTCTGTCGCCCAGACTGGAGTGCAGTGGCTGCTCCCAGCCACCGCAGCCTCGACCTGCTGGGCTCCGGCGATCCTTCCACTCCACCTTCCAAGTAGCTGGAACTACAGGCGCACACTACCACGCCCGGCTAATTTTTTGATTTATTGTAGAGATGAGGTCTCGCTTGCCCAGGCGGGTCTCGAACCCGTGGGCTTAGGCAATCCACTCACCTCAGCCTCCCAAGGCACGGGATTACAGGCTGAGCCACCAAGCCCGGCTTGTTTAACAACTTTT
>CAUYQG010276052.1:0-25697 GCA_963574415.1 Tarsius wallacei | reverse complement strand
TCAAGAGAGCAGGGAGACAGCCTACAGACTGGGAAAAAGTATTTGCCAACTCCAAGTCTGACAAGGGCTTAACATCTTGGATCTACAAGGAACTCAAACATGCTGAAAAGAAAAAAACAAACAACCCCATTATAAAATGGGCAAAAGATATGAACAGACACTTCTCAAAGGAAGACATCCGAGCAGCCAACAGACACGAAGAAATGTTCAACCTCACTAATCATCAGGGAGATGCAAATCAAAATCCCTGATTTTAACAGAAAGTGTGACCACACTGGGCTGTCAGCAGGCTCTGTTTACTCAGAAGATTTAACGTGCTTAGGCTGACTGGAGTTAGGTGGTATCTCAGTGTGGTTTTAATTTGCATTTCTCTGATAATTATTGAGACTGAGCAGTTTTTCATGTATCTGTTGACTTCTTGTATGTCTTCTTTTGAATATTGTCTGTTCATATCTTTTGCCCACTTTTTAATAGGGCTGTTTGCTTTTTTCTTTACAGCACATTTGAGTTTCTTGTAGATCCCAGATATTAGGCCTTTGTCAGATATGCAGTTGGCAAATATTTTTTTCTCATTCTGTGGGCAGACTCCCCACTCTGTTTGATTTGCAGAAGCACTTCAGTTTGACGTGGTCCTGTGACCATCTTCAATAACTCAAAAAACAACAGATGCTGGAGAGGATGTGGGGGAAAAGGAACACTTCTACACTGTCAGAAAGAGTGTAAACTAGTACAACCTCTGTAGAAAACAGTGTGATAATTCCTAAAAGATCTAAAAATCTACCTTCCATATGACCCAGCAATCCTCTTCCTAGGAATATACCCAGAGGAACTCAAATCCCTCCATGAAAAAGATACCCGCAACACACATATTTATTGCATCATTATTTACAATAGCAAAAACATAGAACTAAGTGTGCTGCCCGTTGAAAATGGACTGGATAAAAAAATGTGGCACATATACATGATGGAATATTACACAGCCATAAAGAAGGATGAAATTATGAACTTCACAGCAAATTGGATGAATTTAGTCTATAATACTCAGTGATCTATCACAGAAACAGAGAGCTGAGAACCACATGTTCTCACTCATAAGCAGACTCTGAACTATTGTCATAATGCTACAAGAAAGGGATTAGCAGTAGTGGGAAACTGCCAGGGGAGGAGGGGACACACTTCACCAATAAAGGTATCAGACCTCAAACCAGTTGATGTGGGGACCAAAGTGAGGCCCAACCTTTACCTGTACAATGACCATTTTTCGACCTAACTCTGAATTGTATCCCACATCTTTAAAATAAAAATAGAATTTAAAAAATAATCTCAAGCTGTATTGCTTTGACTTTTACTGCCCCCCTGATATGGTTTGAATGTTTTCTCTCCAAAACTGATGTTGAAATGTGATCTCTGTGATTGGAGGGGGGCCTAGTGGGAGGTGTTTGGGTCATGGGGGTAAATTCTTCATGAATGGCATGTCCTCCTTCCCCCAGGAACTACTGAGTTCTACATCTCTTAGTTTATAACAAGAGCTGGTTGCTAAAATATAAAAATAAAATAAAATAAAATTTCATTGTTCACTATTGTAAATTTCATATAGTCCATTGATTTACATGGAATACTGTAAAAAAAAATTCTGCTGAACTCTTGTATCTGTAGCAATGTACAATTGCTATTGATGAATGTGTTATTCCATGCATATTGCTCAATACTTTTGTTAAGAAATAAGATGAAAATGAAATAACTAAGACATTTATCTTCAACTTTGCACATTAAAATAATTGCAGATTTACACCCCTAAGCAGTTGTTCTTAATTTATGAGACTAGCCCTAATCCCTGCCAACATTCATCATTTTTAGTTCTTACCAATATTTGGTGTATAAAATGGTATGACCTTATTGTCTCAGTTTGCTTTTTCCTGAGTCATAGTGAAGCTGAGCATCTTTTCACAACTATATTCACTATTCAAGATTTTTCTTCAGTTGCCTCTTTTCTGTTGAGTTGTTCATTTTTTATTGTTCACCATTATCGTTGACTTATTGGAATTAAAAGCTATTGTTAAAATTATGTTTTGATACTACTCCTTTGTCACATGAGCTGAAAATTTTTCTTTCTCTTTCAAAGCTAAATAAAAATACTAAATGACAACATGTGAAGAGGATGGAGAAATAGTCTGCCCTGCAACATTAGACCCCAAGGTGAACTAGAAACTGTTAAGCCACGGCTCTTTTGAAGCTGCTAAATTAAGACAAATGAAAACGTTGCGTAAACAAGGTTGCTTTCCAAATGATTCATGGTTTCCTTTACTGATTATTGAAAGACGATACTCCCCATTAAAATTTTTTTAATAGGTTGACTTAGTTTTGCTGATTGAATCAACTTAACCATAATAATCTAATAACTGAGTTATTTTAATCTCACTCTTTGTTTGTTTTGCATTCTCAGATATGCTGTGTATAGACTTAAAAAGGTCCACAAATGTGAGCCCATAATGGAGATCCTAGAATGGTTTCTAAGAAGAAATCATTTGTTTCAAATGAACAAAAAGCAGGTAATGACAACTCAAAAATAAAATAAGATCAGATGACATAAGGGTCTGAATCCTTGCTCTTCTCTCTTAACTTACTTCCTCTCTCACTGACACATTGACTACCCTTCTCCTTATGCTGTGAAGTCGAAGTTTCCTGAGTCCCTCACCAGAAGCAGATGAGGATGCCATATCTCTTGTACAGTTTCTAAAGCCATGAATCGAATAAATTTCTGTCTTTCATAAATCACCCAGCATTTGATATACCTTAAAGCCATGCCAGTGGACTAGATATCCCCCTGCATCCTTTGAGGATGTTCTGGCATTCTCTGTACATGGTGACTTCATAGATGCTCAATGAGCATGGGGTGGTATGACATGAAGGATGATACCATATTTTGTGTATCTCCTCTGTTTGTGGGTCTGCTGCATTCTTCTGTTGGATTTCAACTTGTGCAAATTCAGAGATAAAATTATTAACAGTTTCATGACAGCTGAGCATTAAACCAAGCATGATGTCCTTCTGAGTGTGGAGCCCTGAATGTGAAGCTCTATAGATTTCATAGGGTGTACTTCCATAAAGCCAGACCTGGTGTGAGAAACAAGGCTAAAAAATGTTAATAAAATAAAAACAGTGAAACAACCATGATTTCATGATATAATAATCAGACTACTGAAAAGCTAAAATCATTTTTATAAAACTTTACTAATGGTAACCAATTCTTGTACATTTCACTACTGTAGATATTCTTTATAATGCTATTTTCAAAAAGGTGTCCTAGGTTTGTGTGAACAGCCTGTTCATCTGTCTTCCTTCATCTTGACCTGATGCAAGAAGACTCTCCAAGCCCAAGATATATAGGACTGTTACCGAACACTGATAGGAAGTCCAATTACCTGTGATTAATTTATAGATAACTCATGTTGTCATAAAATTTGATTTCAGCCTCTACTATTGTCTAAATACATGATTCTTTAAAATAATTGATTATTTCAGGTTGTTTCCAAGATGGCAACGGAGGCCATCGGAGTACATGCATAAATGAAAGGGTGAAGAGACCAGCGTTTATCCTAGGGTGTCAGCAAAAGTTGTATAAATGTCTGATTGAGTGGAGACATGGAACGGAGAGGACCGAGATTTCCTGCTTAGGCAGCTACCCTGTACAGCTGCTCGGACCTCAGGTGCTCTTCAGCCCAGAGGCAGGCACCATCACTATGGCACCACCCAGAAAGGAAAAAAAAAATTAACATGGTGAAGATCACCTGCAACAGGTGCCGCCTGCCACTCCAGCCTTCGTCCCAGGTCTGACGCTAACAACGCAAACTGTGAGAAAATATACCAGAGTAACCCGACCAGAGTCCCAACCGAGGGGACCCAGATGCCCCATCCCCCAACTGAGGCATTTTTGGTCTGCCATGGCAGCCCTGCCCCAGATCCCAGCAAAATGGCGGTGAGTTATAAAGTGACCCCAAATCTTTATTCCCAGTGATGCACAGACATGTGACTCAGATGGGCAACTTTCCGAGCAACACGCAGGGAGAGACCTGAACATAAGCAGGTCAGCTGGGGGCAGTTTGCAGCTTTCCCCCAACTCCACGAAGTAAGTTGTTTACTTACTGTTTACAGGGGGTTAGATTTGAAGGATTTGTAGTCTGCATTGCAACCTAAGAATCCAGTCTCCACTCACGGCAGATGAGTAGGGATGAGTTTTAAAGTGGCCCTACACCCTTTCCCCAGTGATTTGTCAGATCTGTGACTCAGGTGGGCAGTACTCGGATCAGCACACACGAAAAGGGCTAAACATAGGTGGATCAGCCAGGGACCCATTCCAGGCTCTCCACAACCGCAAGGGACAGATGTAAAATGTGGAAGCTCCTCCCTTCCAAATCCCTCCCTCTACTGCCAGCTAAGAGAAGCAGTGCTTGGGGCATTCCTACAAGAAACCTGAAATCTTGAAACTGCCGAAAGAGGGTACTCAAGAATTACATACGTTTTTTGCTATTTTTGTTGTTGTTGTTAGAGGTTTTTGTTTATTTGTTTTTGTTTTTATTTCCTGTATCTGTATTTTTTTTTAATACAGCTTCTTGCAAGTGGGCATTTTATTCTGTTTTACCCCTTCTCCTTCTTCTTTCTGTCCAATAAGACTACATATGAGTGTGAAAATTTCCTCATAGTATTGGTTTTAATTTTGGGGGGATTTTTGTTTGTTTATGTGCTTCTTTTTCGTTTTGTTTTGTTTTGTTTTTCATTTTGTTTTGTTTTTGTTACTGTTTTGGCTTGGTTTTCTCTCCCTCTTTCTTTTTCCCTCTCTCTTTGTTTGTCACCCTGTTTTCCAGTTTGTATCTCTTTCCTTCTCTCCTTTATTCTCTCACTGTCATCCCCTCCACATTCTCTCTTCATAAACTCCTTTCCATTTCTTCATGTTATTTTGTACCCAGGGGAGATACATTCGCTCCCATTGTATGGACATATTGTAAGGTGGTGGAAAGTAGACCCCTGGAGGCCCACACACTGATAAGCAAACATTGTGATCATCAGACACATTTTTTAATTTAAGCAGCCCCTAACACACCTCATTCAAATCTCAAATCTCCAAGGGAGTAACATAGCTCACCTGCTCCAACTCAGCTCCAAAAATAGAACTAGTCCAGAGGCTTTATTCAGGGAGAATAGAGGGTAGAGCAAAGAGAAGTGAAAACTGCTCCCTTTCTCACTGAGCAACAAAAGTGAAGAGAAAAGAAAAATCCACCACAAAGAAAGAAAAACTGCAGGCACCACACAAAGACCAAAAAAGACAGTCCATGAGTATATAGACTTCAGAACTCAGAAAATGAAGGACACCCAGGTTGACTGGTCTCATACTACAAATGCAGAGATCAAGGAATGGTTGGAAAAGATGAACAGGAACCATGAAAAGCAAGATGAGAACATGAAAGAACTAATGGTTGAGATGCAAACTATAATGGATACAGTAAATGAAATAAACAATAAGCTGACAAGCATGGAAAGCAGAATTAACCAGGTAGAAGACAAAAATCTCAGAACTTGAAGACCAAAATCTGGAACTAACCCAATCTGTTACAAATATAGAAAGGAAACTTAAAAAGATGAAACAAAGACTTCAGGAGATGTGCAACTATATTAAGAGACTGATCCTAAGACTGATAGGTATCTCTGAAGCAGATAAGGAGAATGAGAACAGCCTGGAACAAGCATTCCAAGAGATCATCCAAGAAAACTTTCCACATCTTATCAGAGAAGCAACAATTCCAATGCAAGAGATACAGAGAACCCCTGCAAGGCATCAAATAAAAAGACCAACCCTAGATACGTTTTAATTCACTTACACAAAGTAGGTGTAAAAGAAAAAATCCTAAAGGCAGCAAGACAGAAAGGTCAGACTACCTGCTGGGGGAGACCAATTAAAATAGCAGCAGTCTTATCCACAGAAACACTGCAGACTAGAAGATAATGGATCCCAATCTTCAAAACACTCAAAGATAAACAATCCCATCCAAGAAGTTCCTGCCAAGCTAGCTTCATCAGTGATGGAGAATTAAAATCCTTTCCAGACATTCAATCCCTAAGAGTGTATGTTGCCGCCAGACCAGCTCTGTAAGAGATGCTTACGAAGGTATTAAGCACAGAAGAAAGAAAAAAAGAAACAACCACATTCCTTCCAAGAATGCAAAAAACCAAAAAACCAATAAGGCATGCATCATGACTGCAAGGTTGAAAACACACATAAATTAACCCCAAACCAAAAGAAAACCAACAAACAAATAAGTAAACAAACAACAACAAAGTCTATAAAGCCTCATGACAGGGATAAATTCTCACATCTCAATAATCAGTCTGAATGTGAATGAACTAAATGCACCAATGAAAAGACATAGAATGTAAAACTGGATACAGATACATAATGCAACAATATACTGTCTTCAGAAGACCCATCTCACCAGAAGGGAAACTCACAGACTCAAAGTTAGAAGATAGAAAACAACTTTTCAGATGAATGAAACACAAAAGAAAACGGGAGTCACAATATTAATATCAGACAAAATGACCTTTAATCTATCAAAAATTTAAAAAGATAAAGAAGGACACTACATAGTGATAAAAGATTCAATTCATCAGCAAGAAATACCCATCCTAAACATATATGAACCAAACACAGGAGCACCAGCTTTTATAAAGGAGCTACTAAGTAAACTTAAAAAATATATTGACTCTAACACTATCATAACTGGGGAATTTAGCATCCCCCATCTACCCCAGATTGATCAATGGGGCAAAAAATCAACAGGGAGATCTGGAATCTCAAACTAATGCTTGACCAAATGGACCTAATAGATACCTACAGAACACTCCAGGAAACAAACACGAATTGTACATTCTACTCATCACCTCAAGGAGCATACTCCAAGATAAACCATATCCTTGGCCATAAATCAAGTATAAACAAATTTCATAGGATTGAAATACTGTCATGCACTTTCTCAGACCAGAGTGGAATAAAAATAAATATCAACACCAACAAGATTCCCTCAAAACCCTCAAAGGCATAGACACTAAACAGCGTGATGCTGAACAACTCCTGGATCAACATGGAAATTAAAGAAGAAATTAAAAGTTTCCTGGAAACAAATGAAAATGAAGAAACATTTTTTCAAAACCTCTGGGATGCCATGAAATCAGTACTAAGAGGGGAGTTCATATCTCTACAAACACATATGAAGAAAATGATAAGATCACAAGTTAACAGTCTAACAAATCACCTAAGGGACCTGGAAAGACAAACCCCGAAACCCTAACTTCAGCAGAAGAATCCAGATCACCAAAACAAAAACCCAAATTAAGAACATAGAAGAAAAAAAAAATCATAGGAAAAAAACAACAAAACAAAAAGCTGGTTCTTTGAAAGGATAAACAAAATTGATGGACCCTTAGCAAGAATGACCAAGAAAAAGAAAGAAAAATACCAAATAAACACAATCAGAAATGGAAAAGATAAAGTCACAACTGAACCCGAAGAAAAACAAAAGATCATCCGAAATTATCATGTACACTTGTACCGAAACAAACTCAAAAACTTAAGTGAAATGGAGGACTTTCTGATAGCACACTACCTCCCAAGTTTGAAATAAGAAGAAATTGAGACCCTAAATAGACCAATAACAACCCAGGAAATTGATTTTGTCATAAGAAAACTACCCGCAAACAAAAAGCACTGAACCAAATGGTTTTCAAGCAGAATTCTACAAAACATACAAGGAGGAACTGATACCAATCCTATTGAAAGTATTCCAGGCAATTCAGAGATGGACCTCTCACCAAATCATTTTATGAAGCTAACATAACACTGATACCCAAACCAAGTAAAGATCCAAAAAAGAAAGAAAACTAAAGGCCAATATCCCTGATGATCATAGATGCAAAAATTCTCAACAAGATTCTAGCAAACTAGATCCAATAACACATCTCAAAAATCTTCCACCATGACCAAGTAGGCTTCATCCCCAGGATGCAGGACTGGTTCAACATCTGCCAGATCATAAACATAATTAAATGCATTAACGGATGTAAAAACAATAATCCTGTGATTAATTCATTAGATAAAGAAAAACTTTTTTATAATATTCAGTATCCCTTCTTGATAAAAACCCTTGAGCACGTAGGCATGATGGAACATACCTCAAAATAGTAAGAGCTATCTATGATAAACTCACAGCCAACATACTGCTGAACGAACAGAAATGGGAAACATTTCCCCTGAAAACTGGAACAAGACAAGGCTGCCCACTTTCATCTCTCCTGTTCAACATTGTATTGGAAGTCCTAGCTAGAACAATTAGACAAGAGAAGGAAATCAAGTATATTCAAATAGGAAAAGAGGAAGTTAAGCTATCCCTCTTCACAGATGATGTGATCCTATACCTTGAAAACCAAGGAGAATCTGTCAAAAACCTCTGTGCATGGATAAAAGACTTTGGCAAGGTATCAGGGTATAAAATAAACATGCAAAAGTTAGTTGCATTCCTATACACCAAAAATAAACAGAAATCAAAATGAAAAGCACAATCCTATTTACAATGGCTACAAAAAAAATGTCATACTTTGGCATCTTCCTAGCCAGAGTCGTGAATGATTTTACAGTGAAAACTACAAAACACTGCTCAAAAAATCCAAGAAGACATAAACAAATGGAGAAATATTCCATGCTTATGGATTGGAAGAATTAATATTGTTAGTATGTCCATCTTACCAAAGGCAATCTACAGATTTAGCTCAATATTTATTAAATTACCAACATCATTTCTCTCAGACCTGAAAATGACAATACAGCAATTCATATGGGGATATAAAAGACCACAAATAGCCAAAACAATCCCTAGCAAAAGAAAAAAGTGGGAAGTATCACACTTCCAGACTTCAAACTCCATTATAAAGCTACAATAATCAAAACAGCCTGGTTAATACAAGCATATAGACCAATGGAACAGGGTAGAGTCTGGAAGAAAAACCTCAATTCCTCAACAAACTCATCTTTGAGAAAGCCTCCACCAACAACCAATGGGGAGAGGAGAACCTATTCAGTAAATGGTACTGGGGAAACTAGCTGACAACATGCAGAAGACTGAAACAAAATCCCTACCTGTCACTATACACTAAAATCAATACTAAATGGATCAAAGACCTAAATATAAAACCGCAAGCTATAAGAATCTTAGAAGAAAATGTAGTAAACATCCTTATGGAAGTTGGAATAGGCAACCAAGACCTGATCTATTTTCCAAAAGTAAATGCTATAAAAGATTAGATAGAAAAGTGGGACCTCATTAAACTGAAAAGCTTCTACAAAGCAAAAAAAAAAAAAAAATCAAGAAAGTGGGGAGACAGCCCATGGAATGGGAAAAAATATTTGCCAACTGTATATCTTGACAAAGGCATAACATTTAGGATCTACAAGGAGCTAAAACATGCTGAAAAGAATAAAAACAAAATAACCTATTAAAAAATGGGCAAAAGATATGAATAGACACTTCTCAGAAAAAGATCTACAGGCAACATACAGATACATGAAAAAGTGCTCAGCCTCACTAATCATCAAATAAATGTAAATTAAAACCACACTGAGATACCACTTAATTCCAGTCAGGATGACTATCCTCAATAACTCAAAAAACAACAGATGCTGGAGAGGATGTGGGGAAAAGGGAACACATTTACACTGGTGGTGGGAATGTAAATTAGTACAACTTCTGTGGAAAACAGTAGCAATTTCTAAAAAATCTGAAAATCAACCTTCCATATAACCCAGCAATTCCCCTTCTGGGAATATACCCAGAGGAACTCAAATCACTCTATAATAAAGATACCTGCACATGCATGTTTATTGCAGCATTATTCACAATAGCAAAAGCATGGAACCAAGCATGCTGCCCATCGAATGTGGACTGGATAAAGAAAATGTACATTTACACTTTGAAATATTATGCAGCCATAAAGAAAAACAAAATTATGAACTTTGCAGCAACCTGGATGGAATTAGAATCTTTAATACTCAATGATTTATCACAGAAACAAAGATCTGAGTACCACATGTACTCACTCATAAGTGAACCCTAAAAATTTATCATAAGAAAGGATTGGCAGTAGTGGGACACTGCCAGGGAAGGGGGGGCATATAACATCAATGAAGGTACCTGTATGATGATCACGTATGTACCTAAACCTCATTTGTATCCCACTTTTTTAAACTAAAATAATTTTTAAAAATAAAATAAAATAAAATAATTGATTATTTCCTCTCCTGAAGACCAAAATAAGATCATAAAGTTTTGGTTTCCTATGCACACTCAACTTCAAATAGCATTTTTATAGACAACAAAAGCAAATCGAATATTGTGAATGTTAATAATATCTCTTAAAATGGTTAAAAAGGCAATTTTATGCTATGTATTTATAACCACAATTTTAAAAAAATTAAATCCATTCTTTTTTCGCTTTTTCATATTGTTATGTATGCATAAAATCATGTGATTTTCAATATATTTTTAATAGAAAGACCAAATGGTCAATTCTTATTTTTGTACAGATAAGGCAACAAAGGCAGATGCAACTAGTTGCTAATAGAACAAAATGTTGAACTCCTAAACCTACTCATTTCTGTGTGTTTGTGTGTGTTTCTGTGTGTGTGTGTGTGTGTGTGTGTGTGTGTGTGTGTGTGTGTGTAGTTCTGCTCCTTGAATTAGTGATTGTTAGTATGTATTTCTTCATAGTTAAAATGGGATGACTATTTTACAAAAGGTGTTATAAGTTAGATCTATTGCTTTATAAATGTTGCTTAACCCAGAATTTTAACATTTGTGTATATTGGATAATTCCATACTTTTTGGGTTCACTGTACACTTTCTGCCCTGAGTTCAGAGGTCTATTTTATAAACGTTTTAATTCTGATTGGTAGTCTTAATTAAACACTTTTGTGTTTTCTTTTTTGTTTCCAGTGGTGATAAATATATTTTTTAATCCCAATGTATTTTCCTTTATTTTTCTGACTTCCTAAATTCCTTCTTATCTAAATCATCTGTGATAGCAATGTTTGCTTGTTCATTTTTAGAAAGATTAGCAAACCTCAACTTTTTCGGTATTAGAAGTCCATTGTAGAAGTGAGGCTTAGGGTAAATGCCCTGCTGATGCTAGTCCACAAGAAATCCGAGAGTCTTGCTGCCATTGCCCAACATTAGCTAAAAGAAAAAAAATTCAGTTTCTCTATAATTGATGATTGAAGATGCATTAGATTTAAATTGTGTGGATTGCCTGAAGCTACTCTGGGCCAAGACACACAAACAAACAAAAAAACTCAGTATTTTTGTTTGTTTAAATCAACCACTCACTTTGATTTCTTGAAAAGTCTAATTTCAAATCTGTTATGTCTTAGTGCACACTTAATCCACATCAATATGACTTGTACAGTGTGCACCGCAGATGCAATTGTCCTACTGTGCTTACAATGTCAGAGAATAATTAATGATGTCCAATAGCAAGTGTCATGGTGCAGGCAGAGGGTTCAGCTGAATATAAACTCATTCAGAACCAAAGACAGAATAAAAATTGGTAAATAATTCCAGAGAAGAAATTATAGCCTATAAGAGAGTAATTTACTAGATATATGAATATTAATTTGAAGGTTTGCTTAAAAATGGACTTTTTAAGTCAAACTATGAATATTCTAAAGAGCACAGAAGAGAGAAAAAAATTTACTAGTTTTGAGAAATAAATTGTAAAGTATGTCAAAGGCTTCAAGCATGACAAAAGCAGACATTTAATATACACACATGCATGCACACACTCATAACACTCACACATGGGTATTATACAAAAATAGCATTATGAACATTTAAAAAACGTAACATAGAATCCACACATGAAAACAGATATTAGCGTGATAATTCTGATACATGTTACAAAAAAACATAGACCATATTCTAGTGAAGTTCAGTCTTGTTAATGAAAGGAAGGTTAAGATGTTTAAAGACTCTCCCAAGCAGAAAGCCTTTAATAAGGAGCTTATTTCTCATTTAATATTAACTTTGATTATGGTTGTTCAGGCAATAATTCCTCTTAGGGTCTTAAAACCAGAGTCCCTCTCTGTCTTCTTGTTCCTTAATTCTTGAGGTCTGTCTTTTATCTGTAGATTTGAAGATTCTACCTCCACAGGTGGTTACAGGCCATAGAGAAAGGGAAACATTTTATAACAAGAGCAGTGACTGTTTCTTGCTTAGTTTCTTCTCATATTCCGTTGACAAAAACCTGCTCCTATGGCCACTCCAACCTATAAAGGGAATTAGAAAATGTCATTGCAAGCTTGGTATTCACGTGCTCAGGAAGTAAGAAACCACGAGTGACCTACTAAAGAGCTGTGCTCTTCCTGTACATAATACACACATTTCTCACAAGCCAAGAAACCTGAGATTACTGTGTGTCCAGATCAAAGTGCAGGATTTGGAAGAATGTAGAGCTTTCTCTTCAAGTTATAGGCATAAAGCCTCATTGTCTTGTTATCTATAGATTAAGACATAAATGATCTGTCCATTACTACCCAATATCTGTCCATTACTACCGAATATCTGGGGGTTAGAGAGCAAAAAATGGAATTGTCTTTTGAAGGGTGGGCTTCTTGTAGTACAGTTTTCTCCTGCTAGGTAAGTGTTCTAGGAACCCATCAGCATCACTGTTCCAGCTAGTGTTGTGAGAGATTGCATTTGGCTTCAGTTATTTTTTTTTGCTGGGGGGATTCTTTTAACACATTTGCCCATTCCATGATGGGTGATTTACATGAACAATGTACAGCAGTGAAATTTTATTCTGTTGAGGAAAAATGCAACAGAAATGATTGTTATGCTACAGGCAGATTACAAAGATGCTGCTCTGAGTAAAACACAAATTTACAAATGGTTTTCCCATTTTAAACCAGGTAAAAATGTCGATTTTTGATAAATCTGGTTCTGGGTTGCCTTCAACCTACTGAACTAAGAAAATGTCATAAGAATTCATCTAGTCATTTTGGAAGATTACCTTGCACTACTGATAAAATTGTGGAGTTGACTGGCATGTCGTGGAGTTCCTGTCAATAAATTTGATCTGAAAATATGATCATGAAACAAGTTTCAGCAAAATTCATGCCTTGCTTCCCCATGCCTGAACAAAGAGACAAACATTTGGCTGTGTGCTTGGAGGCTGACCCTATTTTATTTTATTTTTTTAAGCTATAACCAGAGATGAATCTAGGTTCCACAGTTACAACCCCAAAATAAAATAAAAATCTACAAGTAGTCAGTGGAAAACTGCCACTTCCCCACGATCCAAAAAAGCACGACAAGTGAAGTCAAATGTGAAAACAATGGTCATTTGTTTCTTTGATATGAGAGGGACTGTGCACTTGAAATTTGTTTCTCCAGATCAGCCAACTAGTTTTTATCTGGAAATTTTGAGCAAGTTGCATCATGATTTGCAGAAGAAACTTCCTGAGTTGTGGCAACAGGGGACTAATTCTTCCACCATGACAATGTACCTGCCCACACGGCATGAAGTGTTCAGCATTTTTTGACCAAAATGGCATGACACCATGCCCCACTCTCCCTATTCACTGGACCCTAGAGCAAAATTTTTTTTTCTCTCCCAGGTGAACAAAGTCCTCAAAGTGAAGTGTTTTGTCAGTGTGGAAGAAGAGAGCCAAAAAATAGCAGAAGTTCTAAAAGGCGTCCAAATTGAACAAGTTTTCTTTTTTTAATAATTATTTTATTGTTAAAATGTGGGGTACAAATTAGGGTTGGGTACATATGTGGTCATCATACAGGTAAAGTGTGGGTACCCTCATTGATGTTATGTGCCCCTCCTCCCCTGGTAGTGCCTCACTGCCGCCAATCCCTTTCTAATAGTATTGTGATGAATGTTCAGTGTCCATTTATGAGTGAGTACATATGGTACTCAGATCTTTGTTTCTGTGATAGATCACTCAGCATTATAGATTCTAATTCCATCCAGGTGACTGCCAAGTTCATAATTTTGTTTTTCTTTATGACTGCATAATGTTCCATCATATAAATATACCATGTTTTCTTTATCCAGTTCATTTTTGATGGGCAGCATGGTTGAGTCCATGGTTTTTCTATTGTGAATAATGCTACAATAAACATGTGTGTGCAGGTGTCTTTATTATAGAGTGATTTGAGTTCCTCTGGGTATATTCCCAGAAGGGGGTTTGCTGGGTCATATGAAAGAAGGATTTTCAGATTTTTTGAGAAATTGCCACACCTTTCCACAGAGGTTGTATTAGTTTACTTTCCTACAAACAACATAAAAGTGTTCCCTTTTCCCTGCATCCTCTCCAGCATCTATTGTTTTTTGAGTTATTGATAATAGCCATCCTGACTGGCTATTATCAGGATGGTTTTAATTTGACTTTCTTTGATGATTAGTGAGGCTGAGCATTTTTTCTTGTATCTGTTGGTTGTTGGCAGGTCTTCTTCTGAGAAGTGTCTATTCATAATGAGTTCAAAAACTGTTTTCAACAGTGGAAAAAGCATATTGATAGGTTTATTGATCAAACAGAGAGTACTTGGAAGGTGACTGATGTTGAAACATAAAAATAAATATACAATTTTTAAATAAATAAATTCTGTTTTTGAGGAGTTGTCCCCCCTAATATATGGCAGGCAAGGATCAAGAGTCTTACAATAAAATTTTCCATTGAAAAAAAGCAAAGAGTGTGAAATGCATAGTATTACTAGTTTGTAGTAATAAATAAATCCTGCTGGGCAAGAGCTCCAAACACCCCAAGCCCAGGCATTAGTGTATATTCTTTAGTAAGACCTTAGTTCTCCTCTAGGATGACCTTCCTTGTCCATTGTGGTCTGAGTCACTGGCTTTTTCTTCAGAGAGGTAATCATTGTCTATTACTCTGCTTGGCCACATTTGAATAGGTTCTTGTGTAGTATTTTCTCCAAGAAGAACATATCATTTTGTATCCTTTTTCCTGCTTGGGTGACCTTGGGAGTGTTGGGATTGTTTTAAAGATTGAAGAGCAGGGTTTTGTTGTTTTCACTGTAATGGTCTTTCACTTCTCCAGTTAGAAAGACTCTTAGGTATTTTATTTTACTTTTTTGTAAATGGGATTGTGCTTTTTTATTTGGTTCTCTGCCTGTTTGTTGTTGATGTATAAGAATGTGATTGTCTTTTGCACACTTATTTTGGACTCTTAGACTTTGCCAGTATCCTTTATCAGTGCAAGGAGGTTTGTGACAGATTCTCTTGGTTGTTGAGGTATAAGAACATGTCGTCAGCAAAGGGGAATATCTTAACTTCCTCTTTTCCTATCTGGATACCTCTGATTTCCTTCTCTTATCTAATTGCTCTAGCTAGGACTTCCAACACAGTGTTGAAAGTGAGAGTGGGCATCCTTTTCTTGTTCTGGTTTTCAGGGGAAATGCTTCCAGTTTCTGTCCCGTTAGCAATATGTTGACTGTGGGTTTATTGTAGATGGCATGTATGATTTTGAGATATTTTCCTTCTATGACTAGGTGTTTGAGGGTTTTTATCAAGAAGAGATGCTGGATTTTATCAAAAGCTTTTTCTTCATCTAATGGTATAATCATGTGGTTCTTGTTTTTACATCTGTTGATGTATTTAATTACATTATGGTCTTGCAGATGTTGAACCAGCCCTGCATCCCAGGGATGACGCCTACTTGGTCATGGTGTATAATTTTTGAGATGTGTTTTTGGATCCGATTTGCCAGAATCTTGTTGAATTTTTGCATCCATGTTCATTAGGGATATTAGCCTATAGTTCTCCTTTTTATTTGTTTCCAGTTTTGGTATCAGTGTGATGTTAGTTTCATAAAATGATATGAGGAGAGTTCCGTCTTTGTCATTTGCCTGGAATACTGTCAATAGATGCTGGCCAGGATGTGAAAAAAAGGGAATGCTTCTAACTTGCTGGTGGGAATGCAAACTAGTTCAACCTTTATGGAAAACAGTGTGGCAATTTCTAAAAGTATTAGAAATTGACCTTCCATATGACCCAGAATCCTCTTATTGGGAATATACCAAGAGGAACTCAAATCATTCAGCAAAAAAGATACCTGCACACTTTTCTTTATTGCAGCTCTATTCACAATAGCACAAACATGAAACCAACCGTGCTGCCCATTGACTGGATTTTTAAAATGTGGTATATATATATATATATGTATGATGGAATATTATGCAACCATAAAGAAGGACAAACATATGGATCTTGCAGCAACTTGGATGGATTTAAAGTCTATAATATTCAGTGATCTAACACTAAAACAAAGAACAGAATACCATATGTTCTCACTCATAAGCAGACCCTGACCATTTGCCATAATACTATAAGAAAAGGATTGGCAGTAGCAGGATACTGCCAGGGTGGAGGTGAGGACGTAACATCAATAAGCATACCTGACCTCAAATCAGGCAAAGTGGGACCAGAAGGAAGCCCATACTTTACCTGTACGATGTCTACTTGTATACCTAATCCTGAACTGTACCCTACATCTTTAAAATAAAATATGTATATAAAAAAGTAGAAAATGCAAACAAAAAACATTGAAGAGAATATCAATTAAATATTATCAAAATTGATGGCTTTTTACAATTATTTATTTATTTTGACTAGATTCTCTGCCAGTTATTTTTTAAAAATTTTTTTCTAATTTACACATTCCAATTCTGAGTTCATTCCTCTTTTCTTCATTTTAATGATAGTTACCAAGAAGTTTTTGTGATATGCTTCAACAGAAATTTGAGATTAAAAAAATCTAAATTAAAAAAATTGGAAAAAAGGATCAGTTATCTACTATTTGGGATAGAAAAGCATTTGCCTTTTCCAAACACATAAGAGTTTGAGTTATAATCTGCTGCCATTCATTTTTGTTTTCAAGGTAACCATTCTTTTCTTAAGTTCATCTCTTTCTTGTAGCAACTTGCCCAGATCAGAAAAGAGTAAATAACAAATGCCTATATTTTATATCTTTCTATTTTTTTCTTCTTGAGTTTATTCTCTGCATGTACATTAAATACCTCCCTATTTATTGACGATTGCAGTTTTAATAACATTTTCCCCCAAGGTATAACAAAAGATTATACATCTATAATGTTTGTTTTTTTTCACTTCTCACTTTCTGATTAACAAAATAAACATAGTTTTTATTTAACATGAAAGCACATCACTTCCAGATACCAATTATTGATATAATCAGCATAGCAATAATTCAAAATATTTAAATATATTTTATTGATGCCAAATATTAGTTAAATAATCCACAAATCTTGATTAATCACTGATTAAATAAGAATAATAATACAGAAACAGATTAGTACATCATTAATGTAATAAAAATTGTATATTTCATATATAGGGTAATTTTAACTCTTATTATTTAACATAGCTAGCTGAGAAAATTAAATAAGATAAATACATAGAAGTTATTTTACAGAGACATAAACAAACCAATACTTTCAGTAAACATATGTGGAAAATCTTGCATTTTTAATTTCCATTGTAAAAAATAAATTGTTTTTCCTTTCAATCCAGCCTCTATAAGTTCACCAAATCCCATCTCCTTCGTTTTCAGGAAATGTAAACTGTTAATGTTATTTATCTATTTCAGTTTTTAATTATCTTCAGTTTGACTCATTCCTAATTTTTTTTCCATTATCTTTGAAAGAAGTCTATTCTTTTAGGAGCCCTTCTTTGATTACATAATACCTTCTAATTTTTTCTCTCAGATCTTATTTCTTCTATGGTCAAATGTCTTCAAATGTATATTTTAAAAAAATAAAATCCTCTGTTTTCTTATATCCTTTATACTCCTTATAATCCCTGGTATAGTCTGAATGTTTGTGTCCTTTCAAAATTCATGTGTTGAACCATTATCCTCAATACAGTAGTACTAAGAGATGAGACGTCTAGGAGGTGACTTTTTCATGAGGGCATGTCCTCACGAATGATATTAGTGCCCTCACAGAAGAGGCCCCAGGTAGCTTGCTTGTCTCTTCTACCATGTGAGAAGACCTATAAAAGGCAACATCTTTGGAACAGAGAGTGAGTCATCATAAGACAGCATACCTGCTGGTGCTTGATCCTGGTTATAATTTGCCCGGTTTAAGTGTAATAGCAATCTGAACAGATTGACACCCCTTTAATCTCAGTTCAGTTTCTACCATTAAACCAAATCCATTCTCACTGGCATCATCATGGAAACCAATTACAACTTTTTAGCTTTTATATGTGTTGAACTCTCATTAGCAATCAAAGCAATTATTCATGCCCACCTTTAATATTCTCTATAAATTATCTGAATTGATTCCATATTCTTAAGGTTACTTATTATATTTTTTTTCTAAAATTATTCCATTTTCATTCTCATTTTACCATTCCAAGCTATCTCTGTCCGGTTTTTGGAAAAATAGATTCCGTGTTCTGAGAATGGTAAATACAGTAGGAAGGAGGTTAGAGTAAACATCTGGGCATATGGAGGTTGAACAGCTGAAATGAAAATATGGACTAGCTTGGACATCCTATGCTGTGAAAGGTTTGAATGTTATCTCATTAGATGAAACCTCTTTCTGCTATTACCCAGAACCGTACTCTGTTTATTAAAAGTGATTAATAAATAGTTGATAAATAAAAATAGATCCACAATGATCAGAACATGAATAAAAATAATCTACATATAGAATTGGTATAGGGATAAAAAGTAGACAAAAATGTAGTCTTTGTCTACTTGCAGAAGGGGAGTATTGTTATATTTTTTAAAATTTTTGCATTTTTATTTATATTTACTAAATTAAGCATACATTTATACATAGTCATAAAATAAAACTGAATTTTATTTGAAAATAAATACATCTCAATGTTGCTAACTCAGGATGTGATTGCAATATTTCACTGTCCTCAGGTTGTAGCAGGATAATTTTTTGGAGTAGAACATGATATGTGCTCACACATGTCCAATCAAGCATTCAACCAAGAATCACACTTTGAGTTTAGTTTTTGTATCCCGTTTATTTTTATTCCTTATAAAATAATTTGCTTGCTCTTTTTAAGCCTCATGTCAAGAATAATTTTAAAGGATATGGGCATGCCATTTTTGAAGAATGTCTACAGTCTGGATTGTTGGTCTAGTCACTTGTTCTTTATTTATGTAAAGCAGTTTAGGTAACATGTTACATAGGCAATTAGGCATTTTTTTTTTGTAATTCCCATTGCATGACATCAAATAACTCTTATGTTAGATTGTTCCAATATTGCAAATTATCTATAAATACATGCTAAATTTAGCAACTTAAGATGTTCTCAGTCATGTTTGTTCACTGCAAAGAAATGTTTTCATTTGTAATTAGTAAGAAATTTGCAACAATGAAACCACAGGATTTCATCACTAGTTCTTGGTTCTTGTCTGAAAAACTATTGCAGCTGAGTAGGCAAATTCGTTATTTTGAAGTTCCATCATTTCTTCTACATTTAAAATTTTACTAACTAGCATTCTTCTGTGATGTAGATTTTAATCCATTTTCCATACACTGATTTAAAAAATTTCCTGTTTACAGGTGTTTTGTGTTCAGTCTATTGTTACTCAATGGTGTCGTTAATTTCATGCTCAAATTTTCCAGACTTGGCCAATATGAGCTCCTTAGAATTGTGTCTTTTGGCATTCTTATTCATAGTTTTCAAATTTTCTATTTAAGTTTGTTTGCATACACTTGCACAGTATACATATAAAACACTCTACAGACTCATTAATTTTCACGATCTGAGCTCATCTGTGTACTTTGCACTGAGTGACAAGAGGTAAAAAATCTCAAGCCCTGCTGGAGCTCGCTCTACCAGTTCTTCAGCCACATTCCAAATCCCACTAATTTGGAATTATTTTCTTATTTTCCATCATGAGATGGCCTGCAATCACTTTGTACCATCCTGGCCTCAAACCTGACATATCATTTCTCCACCGAGCCTCGTTTCATATGAATGAAGAATAAGATTTACAAACTTAAATATTGTCTTTTAATCTAAACATATTTTTATATTTTGTATAAGTTTAAAATTCCAGCTTAAATATGTTAGAAGCATGATAAGAATAATACAAAAAATTATTGATAGAACAGGCAGAAATAAAAACACACAAAAGGACATATAATGTTCCTCAAGATAAAAACTAAGTCTTGTAAAATTTGTGATTTTATCAAAATGAATTATTGGGTTGATGAAATTAGAAGTCAAATCCTCCATGTTTTGGAAACATTATGGAGAATTTATGTAAATAGAAATATAGAACAATATAGATAAACAATTGCGATAATGGGGCAAGTATATATGGAGGTACATTTTAAATATGAACTAATGAAAGCAGTGTGGTATTTACTTAAAATGGACAAAAATAGTAGTGTTTTATGGAAAAATAGAACATTGAAGAAATTAGTACAATATAAATCAGAGGTGGTATAGACATATTATTAAATAAATGATATTGAGGGAATTGCTAGCGATTTGATAATAATAACACTAATTCTCATCATTTCATAATTTCAAACTAATTATACTTGTTTGTCAAAAAATTAAACATTAGAAGAAAATATCAGGAACCAAACAGTAGAATTTGAAAATTTGCAGTCATAAAAATTTTGACTTTTTCACATTGGAAGGCAAAACAATTTTAAAAGCAGAATTAAAAGGCCAATTATACATGAAGAAAAAATATTGGATTTTTATGAAAAATGTGTTTACTATACAATAAAGAGCACAGCAAGCAGATAAATAGTCATCCCACAAAATAATCAGTTTAAGAAATCAATTTATATTACATTTAGCAAATAATCAAACAAGTAAAGATTTATTTCACATATCACACTGACTTTTTCTTTAAGCCTTCAGGTTTGTCAAAGATGCAATAAAAAGGAAGTAAAAAATTGTTTGAGAGAAATGAAGCTGGCCATAACTTTCTGGAAAGCTATTTTTGAAAAGGGACTCACAACACTGAACATGCCTATGCCAATTCACTCTGGAATTCATGTCTGGATTTTTAAAAATGGAAATATTGCGAGATTGGCATGGCTGTTTTGAACAATTATGTATATCAATTACATAAAATATTAAGGTACTAGAAACAAATCCTCATATGGAAGTGGTTTATATACTATATACTCAAATGAAAGAACACGGTGTGGCTATGGACATGCTATTGAAAATACTTCAAAACATTGTGACACACTAATAAGATTAAATTTAAAAAGCATAGTGTTAAGGTATACATAAAATATTTTACTACTTGTGCATTCCAGAAATATATACAATTTAAAATAGCTATATACTTAGTATGAATATATAGATATATGTAGCTATGCTATACCATAATCATGCTATATCATATGTACATTATGTATGTTACCTATATAATTAATTAAGCATGTGTTTGAAAACATATCTCAGATATTAACACCATTTTGGGGTAACATAGTTCATGTAATTTTAGTATATTTTTTCATTTTAAATTTTTAGAAATGATCATATCCTGCTATCTGATAAATATTATTAAAAATTTTTTTAAATGTCTTCCAGGGGGAAAAAAATTGTCTTTTTTTAGTTACATAAGGAGGATAACAGAATGTAACTTAAACTTTTGTTTTAGTGTTTCAAAACATCAATCTATACTAAAGTTGTTTCATTTTTTTACTTACTTGATGAACACAGAGTAAAGATTATGTGTCAGCAACCCAAAATGATATTTTTTAAAATTATTTTTAAATTTTTTAACAGCCTGGCATATTTAACATTTCTGTTTATAAAATAAATATGAATAAAAACATATTCAAATTACTTTGAAGTTATTCATTTCAGTCAGTTTACCCACTGGATTACAAAAGTTGAGAATTTAAATTTCTCTTAGATAAAATATCATCATAACCTTCATTTTTTTTTTTTTTTTTTTTTTTTGATTTGGAGTCTCAGTCTATCTTCCAGGCTGGAGTGCAGTGGCATGTTCATGGCCACCACAGCCTCAACCTGCTGGGCTCGGGCAATCCTTCCGCCTCAGCCTTCCAAATAGCCAGAACTACAGGCACACACCAAGCCCAGCTAGTTTTTGGATTTATTGTGGAGATGAGGTCTTGCCAAGTTGCCCAGGCTGGTCTCAAACCTGTGGGCTCAGGCAACTGTCAGCTCAGCCATACAAATTGTTGGGATCATAGGCATGAGCCACCGCACCCTGTGAAAAAGACTTCTGTGATCAAATGTTGGGAACGGGTTTCTCCCCACCACGAGGCAAGCAGATACGGAGCATTCTCCATTTCAATTCTGATACTATCTGCCTGACACTAGTCACAAGTCCGTGCCTTTGGAGCTTCTGACTGACTAGTTTCAAGTTAGTGTTTCTGTGACACCCCTCCCCCCGCTTGGGTTAGATGAATTTGCTGGTGTGGCTCATAGTACTCTGGAAACACTTATGTTTACTGGCTTATTATAAAGGATATTACAAAGGATCTAGATGAAGAGACATGTAGGGTGAGGTATGGGGGATGGGGCGTGGAGCTTTTGTGCCCTCCCTGGGTGTACCACCCTCCAGGAACCTCCTCTTGTTCAGCTATCTGGGAGCTCTCCAAACTCAGTTTCCCTTGAGTTTTTACAGACAACTGTATGGAAATGTGATTGGCCTCTGGGTATGAGGTGGGACCCTCTCTGGAATAAGGATCACATGATCCACAATCAGGATGGCAGAAGACTAGAGTCTTGTCTTGAGGAAGGTGAAAGCAAGGTAGATGAAGGTCAGAGAGATTGTTTCCTGAGGCCTAAAGCACCCACATTATAACAAGACTGTAACAAAGGGCTATGGAGGCTATGAGCCAGGAAGCATAGACAAAAAAAATATGTGCTCATATATATAGTATACATATAATATGTATATTCATTATATATTAATTATGTAATATATATTACATTTCTCCTATTTCTTTTAGCATATATACACACACATATACAAATATATATACACACATATACATGCATATATTCATATTATGTCTACACATATAGAACACCACACCCACACCAATATTTTCCCACGTGTTTCCACTTCTTCCTTCAACCTTCTCCTCAACTATCCTTTTGTCTATAAAGCAATTGTATCTGTTGTCAGAATCTGCTATTTGCCCTCTGACCCTAATTAATTAAGGGCTAACTTCTTGCAGAGCAAGTAGGAAGGAGGAAGTATTATATATAGCTACACAGATATATTTTTATTAGCAATGTTTTGGTCTTACAATGCACCATTCTCCCCCTATAAGCCCGCCTCTCCCCCAAAAAATTACTGCTTTATGCTTTACATTATTATTGCAGATCAAATCTCATTAAATTGAAATAAAATAGATCACTTGCTAGAGTTCAGTATTATTTTGCTTTTTATTAATAATAGGATAATCTACCTACCTATATTGCAGAAATGTAGAGAAATGCTTTGGAAAAAGCACTAAATGACATAGACTTATAATCTTTACCTGGAAGAAAATAATTATAGTTCCAAGGAATTGGAGACTGGCTCTTTAAGGGGAAGAGATTAAAGCTTCTTCAATTTTAACAATTTTTCCCCCACTCACTTTGGTATTTTCCTTTATATCTCTAAGTGAAAGCTTGTACTACTTTATCTTTCTCTTTTAGATTAGACTTCTCCCAATGAAGATATTTTCCTTACTTACATCTGTACATATGCACATTTATGTACCTCATGTATTCTTAACATAGTTACATTGTAATTTTGCTAAATCAAAATTCATTGTTTACCTTATTGTGATTATGTAAACACTATGGTAGCTGAGCCACCTAGCACACTATGATACAGTTTTCTTGCTTGCGAAGTTGTTTTCCTGAGCTAATAACTTGTTTAGGTTTTTATATATATACCACTAATTCCACTCTAAACTCTGTTAGCTGTCTAAGTTTCGTGTCATCATGTCAGAGTTATGAGGCATTCTATTATTTGCATCTTTTTGAAGAACTCTATCTCAGAGAGTTCTGGGCACTGATGTTATTCTTCCTTTCACCATTATCCTAGAACTCCATTCACTAGCTGAACTTCCAATTCTGGGTCCCACCTAGTCTTCTTTTCTTGATGTATTTCCTTACTTGGGGGACGAACACACCCTTAATCAGAAGAGTGAATGAGAGGTGACCTTTTTGAGGCCCATTGGATTGACTGGTGTAGAATTCTAGATCAGAAAGTAATTTGCCATGAATTGAATAATTTCATATTTCAGTAATCTGAGCTAAGAACTCTTAATGATAACTGGGTTGAAAAACTAGCCTTAGAAGGGTAATTGAATAGCCAGAGACCTGCTGAAAGAGAGCCTTATTTTTCTGGTATTCACATTTCAAAGGGAGATGACCAGAGCCCAAGAGCCAGTACTTTACATTCCAAAGGACTGGTAATGATTGGGGAGCCAAGGTTTCTTTGCTTCTCTCAGAGGATGGAGGACAGCTGTGGCCTCTATAACTGTGACCTCCACCCCACCCCTACCATTCATAATTTCAGGCAGACCCTTCTGTGTGCAGAATGACATGTGGCTCCCCTCATGTTACCTGTGGGATGTTGAGTATTGTGCAGTTTACTGCCGTAACAACTTGGAGTTCTGCTCCCAAAATCTCACATTTGCTTTCAGGATAAAAATGTAAATATAGGCATTTCAGACTTATAATCTACCTTCAAAATTTTGAAAATATATTGAGAAATCTGAAAACAGTCTTAATTCTGTGCAACCTATGTATTTTTCCCTCTTTAAAACTTGAAGAATTGGCCAGACTCAGTGGCTCAGCCTGAAATCCCAGCGCTTTGGGAGGCTGAGGTGAGTGGATTGCCGGAGGCTCCGGTTTGAGACCTGCCTGGGGAACTTGGAGAGACCTCATCTCTACAATAAATCAAAAACTAGCCAGGTGTGGTAGTACACACCTGTAGTTTTGGCTACTTGGAAGGCTGAGGTGGAAGGATCGCCGGAGCCCAGCAGGTCGAGGCTGCAGTGGCTGGGAGCGTGCCACTGCACTCCAGTCTGGGCGACAGAGTGAAACTCCAACTCAAACAAACAAACAAACAAAACTTGAAGAATCTTCTCTTTGCCCCCATATTATGAAATACGATGATATTTCCTAATGTGGGTCTTTGTAATGGAAACTGGTAAGTCTTTTCAATCTGGAAGTTATGTCCTTCAGTTCTGGAAAGTTTTCTTATGTATGATTTCCTCATTTTTGTTTTGTGTTTCTTCAGTTTTCCTAGACTAGTCTTCTACATTTCTTGTTATTCTTTTTCATCTCTTTATCCTCTTGATCTAATTTCTAAAGACTTAACTTTATAAAAGTTCTAACATTTATATTAAATTTTTAAAAAATATTTTTTATTTTGAAATAATTTTAGATTCATAAAAATGTTAATCAGAAAGAGTACAGAGGTTTTTTTTTAACTTTTATTTTTTTATTTTAAAGATGTGGGGTACAATTCAGGGTTAGGTATACAAATGTTCATTATGCAGGTACCCTTATTGATTAGGTGCCCTCCCCTCCCCTGGCACTTTCCCACAATTGCCAATCCTTTGAGTGCAGAGTTT
>CAUYQG010276041.1:0-21671 GCA_963574415.1 Tarsius wallacei | reverse complement strand
GCTTACTTTGGAAAGATCAGCGAGGAGAACATCAAAAACAATTTTGTGCTCATATATGAGCTGCTGGATGGTAAGGCTGGCAGGACACTGGGCCTGGGTGGGGTTGAACCTGGTTGGGCCCGGCCTGCAGGTGAAAGCAGGCCTGAGGCTCCAGTACAGGCTGAACTCTCTTTCCTGAGTATCCGGCCTCTTGGACTAGGATCTCTGTGCCCCTGAGAAAGCCAGTTCCCATCTAGACCTAAAGGCCACTCTGAGGTAGAACGCAGAGATAGGTCAGCAGGTGGGGGCTGAGGGGAGTTTTGGTCTTTCAGGGGGCTGGCAACCTTACGCTGGGGTTTGATAGCTGAGTCTCCTCTATTTGTCCTCTTACCTTGGTGGTTTGGCCTTAGTTTGCTGACTGCCCTTCCAGCTTTCCATCTCAACAGCGGCTTCAGAGCCTAGGGGAGGGTGAGTTATTACAGGCCCCTTGGGTATGCATGTTAGTTCTGTCCCTCCTCTGTAGGGTGTAATGGAAGTGTGAATCCTTCCACCTTCCCAGCATCTCTGTTTTCTAGAAAAAACAGGGCTTAGGGCTTCTTGATCTGTCACCAACTGGTCATGTGACTCTTCTATTGCTCTCTATTTGAAAAAAATTTAACAGTTTGTTTTCTTACAAAGCACACATCATGGAGAAAATGCTACAAAGCTGGAAGGCTTTGCTGCAGATGATCCCACATGGCCTTTGGGACCTGTGCTGGATCATACATTTCCAGGCCTGGGGAGGGTCTGGATTGAAGGAGCCTTCAGCTTTGTCCAGGGCTGACGGGTTCCTTCCTTTTGCAGAGATCCTGGACTTTGGCTACCCACAAAACTCTGAGACAGGCGCGCTGAAAACCTTCATCACCCAGCAGGGCATCAAGAGTCAGGTACTCGAATTGTGCAGACTACAGTCAGGGTGGAGTTCAACCTCCCTTCATGCCAGCTGGCTCCCAAGCCTTGTCTGAGCTGACTCATGAGCCCCTGTGACAGGAAGTGCTGGCCTGAGCCTCCTGCCATGACTGCAGGGCTGTTTGCCTTGTGTGGCCCTCCCTCCCCTGGTGCCGCCAATTCAGCATCTGTTACCAGGAATATAACTCAGCAGCTTCCTTCTGCGCTGGAGGGGTGGGGGTGGGGTGGGCGCTGCTCTGGAGGCCTGATATTTCTTAGGAGGGGAGAGCTTGGGCCCTCCTCTAGGATCAAAGCCTCATAGCGTTCTCCTTTTCTGCCTCCCTTGCTGCTTCCTGTGGGCACCTCCTTGGCCCTGCCACCTCCAGCATCAGGTAAGCTGTTCCCTCAGCTTCCACCCTTGCAGCTTTGCTCCGTTTTTTTCTCCAGGCCCTGGGGGTAAAATGGGCTACAGGGGTGGGGACTAGAAGGGGTGGGGAATGAGGGCGGAGTGGAGATAGAGACAGGGTGATTAAAAGGAAAAAGGAGTGAGGCCATTGCTGTTTGTCTCTACCCTCATGTAGACAAAAGAAGAGCAGTCCCAGATCACCAGCCAGGTGACTGGGCAGATCGGCTGGCGCCGGGAGGGCATCAAGTATCGCCGGAATGAGCTCTTCCTGGATGTGCTGGAGAGTGTGAACCTGCTTATGTCCCCACAGGGTAAGGACCCTCGTGGTAAAGCCAGAGGGGGGCCAGGGCAGGATCCCAGGCCTGCCTGACTCTGCTGCTTCCGTTTGTCTGTTCTATCACCAGGGCAGGTGCTGAGTGCCCATGTGTCAGGCCGGGTGGTGATGAAGAGCTACCTGAGTGGCATGCCCGAATGCAAGTTTGGGATGAATGACAAGATAGTCATTGAAAAGCAGGGCAAAGGCACAGCTGATGAAACAAGCAAGAGGTTCCTGAGGCAGGGGAGCGGGTGGGAAAGGGTGGGCCTTGGAGGGCTCAGTGGTGTCTGGTGAACCTTCTGGATTTTACTTCCACTGAAACTACAAACTGTCTTCCCAAGGGCATGCTTGGCTGGTTGCTCCTGATTCTCTGCTGAGAGATGAGGGGATTATCTTCAGAGAGCAAGCCACTTTGTTTGGTCCCCAGGACCAAGGCCTCTTCTGTACATACTGATGGCCTCTTCCCAATGTGCCTGAAACACCCAAGTACTGAGCAGTAGGGATCCTGATGATGAGCTTGCAAAGCTTCCACTCATTCAGAACTCGGGCAGGGACCTCCAAGTCAGAAAGCTGCATTCAAGCAGCTTCCCAGTCTCTGGTGCCAGTCTGGGGTGAGGTGGTCTCCCAACCTGACACCTGCCATTCTCCTGTACCAATGAGGAGACCTCTTCTGTCCCTGCTTGCAGTGGGAAGCAATCAATTGCCATTGATGACTGCACCTTCCACCAGTGTGTGCGACTTAGCAAGTTTGACTCTGAACGCAGCATCAGCTTCATCCCACCAGATGGAGAGTTTGAGCTCATGAGGTGCCATTGGGGTGTGAGGGGCCTGGGGATACTGCTGGCAGAGATGGGGGAAGAGAGAGTGGGTCAAGCTTCGTGGTGCCAACCTTGTTTCCTCTCCCCAAGGTATCGTACCACCAAGGACATCATCCTTCCTTTCCGAGTGATCCCACTAGTGCGGGAAGTGGGACGCACAAAACTGGAGGTCAAGGTGGTCATCAAGTCCAACTTCAAGCCCTCACTACTGGCTCAGAAGATTGAGGTGGGGACAAGGGATTTGGGGAGGAAGAACAACTTGCCTCTAGGAATAAAGGCAGCTGATGTCAGGGTTTGACAGAGTTCCCTGACAGGTGTGTCACTTCTAGGTGAGGATCCCAACCCCACTGAACACAAGTGGCGTGCAGGTGATCTGCATGAAGGGGAAGGCCAAGTACAAAGCCAGCGAGAATGCCATTGTGTGGAAGTGAGTCTGTCTTTTATGAGGTCATAGCAAGGCTCAAGATCCATAGCGTACCCTCTTGTTAAGTTTCACCCTTTATCCTTTTGCATATGGGGTGGGAGCATGGGGCTGTGCCTGTTTGTTTCTCCAGGACCCTCTGCTTGTGCTGTCAACCCTTATACTTCTGTTGGAGTACGTATATGCCTGCATTTGGGTTCATGCATGTGTTTATATTTCAAGATGCTTTGGCATCTCCCCACTTGCCTTGTAATCGCTATAAAGCAGTCAGAGCAAAGGATAGCATGCCCAAGTACCTAAGCAGAAACTGCAGCCCATAGTCCTAAAGGAGCAACAGACCCAGGGCTCCATAGCAAGTGATTACAGGGTCCTGACCACCTTTCCTTGTCCTGACGCCCCCCCATGAGCTCCTGGGCGCTCTCTCTCTGCTTGAAATAGGCAACTCCCCTTGAAACTCCTCCAAGCTACCATGGGCACTTGCTACCCATTGCCCCTGTGTTCCCAGGATCAAGCGCATGGCAGGCATGAAGGAATCACAGATCAGCGCAGAGATTGAGCTTCTGCCCACCAACGATAAGAAGAAATGGGCTCGACCCCCCATTTCCATGAACTTTGAGGTATGGCAGAAGAGGGGCCTAGAGCCATAGCAGGGTGTTCTAGAAAAATCTTAGCGATCATTTAAATAAACCTCTGCAAGTTACAGATGAGAAAACTGAGGCCTAGAAAAAGGAAGTTACTTTAACTCAGATTCATTTCTTGTCCCTTCAAGCCTCTTAATAGAAATTGCTGTTCACACTGAAAAATCTTTGACTTTTTTCAGCATGTCATCAGACAGGTTTTTTTTTATTGTTGTTGTTTGTTTTTTGAGATGGAGTCTCACTCTGTTGCCCAGGATGGAGTACGGTGACATGCTCCTGACCACCGCAGCCTTGACCTGCTGGGCTCAGGTGATCCTTCCACCTCAGCCTTCCAAATAGCTGGAACTCAGATGCATGCCACCATTCTCTGCTACTCTTTTGGTTGAGGTCTTGCCAGGTTGCCCAGGCTGGTCTAGAACCCCTGGGCTCAGGCAATCCTCTTGCCTTCGCCTCCCAAAGTGCTGGGATTACAGGCATGAGCTACTGCTCCCAGCTCATTTGACAGTTCTTTTGAAAAAATTAGATTGTTTGAATGCCAGGTAAGACACACCGTTTATTTACGAAAATGACAGTGGGCTTACTTTGCATGTTGGACATATACTTTTGTCTGTTTTTTGAGTTGGAGTCTCACTCTGTCTCCCAGGCTGGAGTGCAGTGGCATGCTCACGGCCACCGCAGCTTCAATCTGCTGGGCTAACATGATCTTTGTGCTTCAGCCTTCCAAGTAGCTGGAACTACAGGCACACGACATCACGTCCAGCTAATTTTGTGATTTATTTTAGAGAAGAGGTCTTGCCAAGTTGTCCAGGCTGGTTGCGAACCCATAGGCTAGGCAGTCCTCTTGCCTCTGCCTCCCAAAGTGCTGAGGTTATAGGCATGAGCCACCGCACCCAGCAATTTTGTTATTTTTTAAGGGCAGGATATTGAGCAGCCCTCAAATGTGTTCTAAGGCAGTTTTTTGGTTGCTGTCTCCTGCTGTTTAAAAGAATTGATTCAGATAACTTGTTAGAGGAGAGTGACTAGGAGAGGAAGGCCACATTTCTAACCAGAACTGTCCCCTGCCCAGGTGCCATTTGCACCCTCTGGCCTCAAGGTGCGCTACTTGAAGGTGTTTGAACCGAAGCTGAACTACAGCGACCATGATGTCATCAAATGGGTGCGCTACATTGGCCGCAGTGGCATTTACGAAACCCGCTGCTAGCTGCCTGGTGACAGCTAGCCCACCTCCCCACCCACCCTCTTCTACAGGTCCGATGTCGCTCCTGCCCCCACTTGCTACCATACATCAGTCTCTCCTCCCTTCTGCTTTGCTGCCTTCCCTTTGCACCAACCCCTGAGTCTAGGTCTGGACCAACCACATTGCAAGCAGGACTGGTGGAGTTGTCCCTGGGCTCCCCGGGCAGTATAGTTTTGGGCTCCTGCTCTTCCATCCATCCATCTCTCCTGGTCTGATGCCAGGCTCTGAGTTCTGTGACCAAAGCCAGGTGGGCCCCCTTTCCTTCCCACCCCTGTGGCCACACCTCTGGAGTGGGAGGGTTGGCTGCCCCTCACCTCAGAGCTCCCCAGGGGCCAGTAACAGCTCCCAGCCCTCAATCCCTACTCTGCTTTGGGATAGTGTGAGCTTCATTTTGTACACGTGTGACTTCGTCCAGTTATAAGCCCAATAAACTGTAGCTTATAGTTGTTGGCCAAGTGTTGATGCGGGAGCTACATGTGGAAGAGAACTGGTGGGACTGCTCCTCCTGTGATTTTCTATTCTGAGTACTCTTCAGGGCTCTTTCCTTGTCTTATCCCAATTGTTGGGCCTCTCAAGGGACATCCAAGCTCTTATCCTCATGGGCTGGTGGTCCAGGTTTCCTGGCTCCTTGAAGAAGAAAACATTAAGGGCAAGCAGCCCCAGTACCCTAAGGATAAGAGTCTTTCTCTGGCCCTTTTCTTTTTTTTGAGTCAGAGTCTTACTCTGCTGCCCAGGCTATAGTGCAGTCAGATGATCCTTCCGCCTCAGCCTTCCAAGTAGCTGGAACCACAGGTGTGTGCCACCACACCCAGCTAAGTTTTTGATTTATTGTAGAGACGAGGTCTCATACCGGTGAACCTGTCAGGCAGTCCTCTTCCCTCAGCCTCCCAAAGTGTTGGGATTACAGACATGAGCACCCACACCCAGCTTTTTTTTTTTTCTTTTTTCTTTTTTTTAAGAGAGATTCTTCCCCTATCTTCCCTTCCCACCCCCATCTCAAACTCCTGGGACATACCACCCACCCAATCCCCACCCCTGCCTCTCCCTAACTCTTAGGTAGATATTTTATAATTAGCATAGATTAAGCAAGGTTTACTTTTGGTCTTGCAGCCATCCAGAGAAACCGGACCTCTTAATTCCATTCTCTTTCCCTTTACCCAGGCTCCCCTTGGTGGGTGGTAGGAGGAAACTTTTCCCAGGGCTCTTAAAAAACTCCCTTGAACACCTCCACACCTCCAGAGACTTGTGTGGTTAATCTCTGTGAGGAATGGCCCACAAAAGAGCAGATTTGTCCTCACCAGATTTCCCTTGCTTGGCCTTTTACACTTAAAAAAGTCTATTAGAGCTGGGCATGGTGGCCCATGCCTATAATCCCAGCACTTTGGGAGGCCGAGGTGAGGATTGCCTGAGCCCACGAGTTCAAAGCCAGTCTGGGCAACTTGGCAAGACCTCATCTCTACAATAAAAAAAAATTAGCCGGGCATGGTGGCGTGTGACTGTAGTTCCAACTACTTGGAAGGCCGAGACACAGGGATCACCTGAGCCCAGCAGGTTGAGGTGGCAGTGGCCGTTGAGTGTGCCACTGCACTCCAGCCTGGGCAACAGAGTAAGATTCCAACTCAAAAAAAAAAAAAAAAAAATCAATTACAGAAAATTTCAAATATACATAGAAGCACAACATAATGAACCCCCCGCATCCCCATCACCCATCTTCAACTATGACCAACTCATGGCCAGTTCCTCAGTAACACATCTAATGCGTTCACTTAATCCAGGTGTCCTATTAAATTTTTAACAACTTCCATCTGGATCCAGACAGGGTACACTGTGGTTGATTAATGCTTCTTAAATCTGCAATTCATACGTTTCCCTCAGTTCCTGGAATTTTGAAGAAACCTGAGTTCTTAGTTTTCCCCATGATATCACTTAGCATATTCCTCTTTACCTGCATGTCCTGCAGAATGGCTAAATGTCAGGATTCCTCACAATGGCAATGTTTTTTAGTGTGTGTGTGGTTTTTTTGTTGTTGTTGTTGTTTTATTTTTTGTCTCTGTAGCCCAGGCTGGAGTGCAGAGGCACGTTCACGGCCACCCCAGCACCAGGCGCCTTCTGGGGCTCCAGCAGTCCTTCCGCCTCAGCCTTCCAAGTAGCCAGAACTACAGGTGTGCGCTACACGCCTGGCTAGTTTTTGAGTTATTGTAGAGACCAGGTCTCACCAAGTTGCCAGGGCTGGTCTGGAATCCGTGCTCTCAGGCAATCCACTTGCCTCGGCCTCCCAAAGTGCTGAGTACAGGCTGTGCCACCGAGCCCGGCCACAATGGCAATGTTTAATCCAAAAGGGCGACTGGATGATGAGGTGATTTTAGGTCCACTTTTAGAGCCAGGTTAGAATAATATTCGCGTTAAATATAAATTGGTAGTGTCACTTTGGAGACATTCCTAACTGGTGAAAGGAAATAGCCCTTTACAGACATTTACTGAGATTAAGGGTGCAGAGAAGTCGTCTTTGAGTGTAGAAGGGGAATAAATACCAGCGAATTGATACTGGCTGTGCTGTCCTGGTTTTCTTGCCCTTCGGCGGTGAGTGAGGTTGTGCCCTGGGGAGGTGCAACAACGGAAAGGGCATAATTCGCCATGGTCTGCTGAACGGTCGTGAAGAGTGAAACGCCTGAGCCCCAGGTCTCGCGGGAGGAGGGGGGCTGGCCACCTGCCTGAGGAGCCCCTAGGGTCCGGAACCGGGGAACGTACAGAACCGAGCTGGGGGGTCTCCGTCAGGGTCTGCGGTGAGTCAGCAAAGCTCTCGGCGGGCCCCACAATGGACCTGACTGGGTACGCAGCGGAGGGGCGCGCCCCGAGGGAGTGCGCAAAACGAGTAAAGCCAATGTGCTTTATCAGCCGCCTGTCTCTTGGGAGGCTCCCCCCGCCGGCCCACGGGTGCCTCGCGCCCCGATAAACCTCGACCTTCCTCGCTGCCGCCGCCCCACCCCTCCTCGCCTCCGGGTCTCTACCTCCCTGAAGGCAGAAAAACGCACATGTGGCTGATCTCGCAGAGGAATAGCCGTCGCGCAAGCGCAGAGAGCAGCTCCGGCGCAGACTCTGTGCGGCGCCTGCGCACCGTTCCTCCAGCGCCGTTCTCTACGCCCACTGGCTCCGCGCACTCCGCTCCTTTCTTGCGTCGCTGCTGCGCATGCGCCCTGGAAGGAAATTCGAGCTTTCGGGGGACGGGCAAGGGGCGGATCTTAGGCCGGGGTCTCACGGCGACTGCGCGGACGGGTTCCCGGCTGGAACATGGCGACTTGCGCCGAGATCCTGCGGAGCGAATTTCCCGAGATTGACGGACAGGTCTTCGACTACGTGACCGGTAAGCCGAACTCAGTCAGTCGGCTGGGTAAGCCGACGTGGAGGTTGGAGGGAAAGCCTAGGGGAGGGCAGTGCCGGGGACCGCTGCCAGGCCTCTCCGCATGACCTCTTGTCCCGAGGGCCAGCTGGGTCTGGAGCCCGCACTGGGGCCGCAGCTTGGGGATCGAAACTGCTTGTGTGTCCATCCTACCCTGTGTCTTCTCGTCCTGCCGTGCTCGGTCCAGGCGTCTTGCACAGCGGCAGCGCGGACTTCGAGTCTGTGGATGACCTGGTCGAAGCTGTGGGGGAACTACTGCAAGAGGTGTCCGGGGACAGCAAGGATGACGCGGGCATCAGGGCCGTGTGCCAGCGCATGTACAACACTCTGCGCCTGTATGTTTCAGGGGAAAAGGGTTGATGGAGCGAAGGGAGGGCTGACGGTCTGGAGACGAGAGGGGGAAGAAATTCTGATGGCCATTGAGCTTTTCCCTCGACTCCTAACTTTGCGCTTTCTATCCCTATCCGAATAGGGCCGAGCCACAGAGCCAGGGAAATAGCCAGGTGCTACTGGACGCTCCCATCCAGTTGTCAAAGATAACAGAGAACTACGGTGAGAGTGAGGGGAGATGGAACTGTCCTCTGTACTTTTCTGGGCCTCCACCCCGCCCAGCCAGCCACCCCTGCCCCCTGCAGCTCAGGACTCCTACTCTTTCCCACAGGACTAGGTTGTAGACTTTAGTTGAGGTCTTTACTGAGGACAAAAGAGTCTATGATGAAGGGGAATAGGGCTGGAGGGTTCTCCCAGCTCTTGGGTATGGTAGAAACCATATGAACCTTGGAGCTGGACAGACTTGTTCTATCCCTCAATTTTGCAACTGACTGACCAAATTGCATAATCTTGTAAGAGTTGCTTATCTTCCCCAGCTTCTATATCCCTATACCTGAGGTTTTTGTTTTTGTTTTTGTTTTTTGTTTTAGTGCAGGGAGGATGATAGCAATCTATCCCCATGATTGTAAGGCTTTATTGAAAACGTTTGTGTCTGTGCACTCAAAATGTTAGTTTCCCTTCCTTCAGGGAGAAGGTGACTGCTTTTTTATCGCTTACAGACTGTGAAACCAAACTTCCAGGACTGCTAAAGAGGGAACAGTCCTCGGTGAGAAGGAGGAAGAAAGGGAGGGGGCTGGGTCTATAGTGGGGGTTATCTTTTGGGGAAATTGCTGGTTATGCCTTTTCCTGAGCCTTTGAGTCTGTTCTGTTCATCAGTTGAGAGTGTTTATGTGAGGTGTTCTCTCTGGGGGTTCCTTTCTGAGCCTATACCAGAGGGTGAAGTGGTTGTGTTTGGACCCTTAGACAGTGAATGCCAAGAAGCTTGAGAAGGCTGAGGCTCGACTGAAGGCAAAGCAGGAGAAGCGCTCAGAGAAGGACACGCTCAAGACCAGCAACCCTCTGTGAGTTGAGGAAGAATGCCTCAGAAGAGAGCAGAACAGTCTCTGCTGGGACAAAAGGGTGGTTGGAAGCACTAAAAGCTACCTGTTTCTCCCTTAAAAGAGTCTTGGAGGAGGCATCAGCCAGCCAAGCAGGCAGCAGAAAGGAGAGTCGGTTGGAATCATCCGGAAAGAACAAATCCTATGATGTGCGAATTGAGAACTTTGATGTCTCTTTTGGCGATAGGTAAGGGAATGGGGGATACTGGTGGGGGGAAGGTATTCTTTTCTAATTAGAGGAGAATTTGGAGACACGAAATGGGTCTAAAAACAATGCTAGGTTCTGTTGTTAAACTCTCTGTGCACCTATTTCTATTTCTAGAGCACCCTTGGTCTCCTTTCTACCACCCCTGCAGGGTACTGCTGGCTGGAGCGGATGTGAACCTGGCGTGGGGCCGCCGTTACGGGCTGGTGGGACGGAATGGGCTGGGAAAGACAACACTGCTGAAGATGCTGGCCACCCGGAGCCTGCGGGTTCCAGCCCACATTTCCCTGCTGCATGTAGAGCAAGAGGTTGCTGGAGACGACACCCCTGCCCTGCAGAGTGTGCTGGAAAGCGACAGCGTGCGAGAGGGCCTGCTGCTACGGGAGCGGGAACTCAGTGCCCAGATTGCTGCTGGCAGGTGAGGGCTCCAGGCTAGGGAATAACTAGCAGCAGCTGTTCTTCACAGAGTGGCTGCCATGCCGTCACAGTCCATAGTTCACAAGCCCATCCTTGTGATCAGCAGAGCTTGGCACTGTGGGACACTAAAGCCCCTGTTCTTTCTCTAGTGCTCATTGCCCTTGTTGCCTTGGAGAAATTCTTCCTGTGTTTTATTCCTATTCCAGCAACGAGGCAGCCGTGGCCACTTTCCAACTGTGTAAGGTGCAGGACATCCTCCTAGACTGCCCCCACTTACCCTGATGGCTCTTTCTCTTCCCTCCCAGGGCAGAGGGCTCTGAAGCTGCACAGCTGGCAGAAATCTATGCCAAACTTGAGGAGATTGAGGCTGACAAGGCACCTGCCAGGTATTGAAAGCCCTGTCTCCATCAGACATCACCTTTCCCTTCTGTGAACTGTGTACCAACTGGGTTCTTCAATGTCTTCACTCCTAGGGCTTCAGTCATTCTTGCTGGGCTTGGCTTTACCCCTAAAATGCAGCAGCAGCCCACTCGGTGAGTGGCCCTTGCCATTCTTGATTCTGAGCCCTGGTGGCTTGGCCCCTACTTGCCCTGGTGAACACCCACCCTTAACATGGCTCTGTCATTCTTTAGGGAATTCTCAGGTGGCTGGAGGATGAGGCTGGCCCTGGCCCGGGCTCTCTTTGCTAGGTGAGTTCTCTGGGCCTGTGTATGGAGGATAGGCTGTGGCTCTTGGGAAGTGGCAGTGTGCCACTGACCTAAAACCACATGCCATGTGTTCTTTTTCATAGACCAGATCTTCTGCTGTTAGATGGTGAGTTTGAAATGGGGCACCCTGACTTTGGAATGGCAAGGGTGGTGGCATCCAAGTTTGTAGTTCTCCAGCCCTTCAGCCCCAAGCACGTATTCCCCTGCTTCTTCTCCAGAACCCACAAACATGCTGGATGTAAGGGCCATCCTGTGGCTGGAGAATTACCTGCAGGTGAGTGCCACAGACACTGGAGTGGGTTGGGGAAAGTCTGCCTCCGAGATACTGGGGGCCTGGCACCTGACTGCCTCCCCCAACTGGGCGCACCATCCTGTGACCCCTCAGACATGGCCCTCCACAATCCTAGTCGTCTCCCACGACCGCAACTTCCTGAATGCCATCGCCACAGACATCATCCACCTGCACAGCCAGCGGCTAGATGGTTACCGAGGAGACTTTGAAACCTTCATCAAGAGCAAGCAGGAGCGGCTGCTCAACCAGCAACGTGAATATGAAGCACAGCAGCAGTATCGCCAACACATCCAGGTGCGGGGGCAGGGAGGGCTGGGGGTCCCGTCCCACAGGTGTGAGAGCTGGGGGGCTGTGGCCAATACCTGCACTCCTCCACCTGCAGGTTTTCATTGACCGGTTTCGCTACAACGCCAATAGGGCCTCTCAAGTGCAGAGTAAACTCAAGATGCTGGAGAAGCTGTGAGTACAGTGTCCTTGGCCAGATCCTGACTCCTGTTCTCTTGGTTTCCTCTCTCATTTTCCAGGCCACTCCTTGCCTCCTGTTCTAGGTCTCCCTTTTGCTAGAAGCTAATTTCGGCTTCTTCCCCTGCTGGAAAGCAGAACATTCTGTACTGCTCTTGGAGGGTTAATCTTGCCTAGCCTGTGGCAGCCACTAATCAACTGTCTGTCTTTGTATATGTGCTTATTCTGGATGTTTTGTATAATAGAATCACAATATGTGACCTTTTGTATCTGGCTTCTATCACGTAGTATAATGTTTTCAAGGTTCATCTATACTGTAGCGTGCATTAGTACTTCATTTCTTTTTATGGCTGAATAATATTTCATCATGTGGATGGACCATGTTTTGTTTATTGATTCATCTGGTGTTGGACATTTAGGTTGTTTCTGATTTGGTTATTATGTTTTACATTGCTGTGAATGCTGGTGTACATGTTTTTGTATGGACATGTGTTTTCATTTCCTTGAGTACAGACCTAGGTGTGGAATTGCTAGGTTATGTGGTAATTTCATATTTAAGTTTTTGATGATCTGCCAAACCATTTTCTAAATCAGCTGCACCATTTTGCATTTCTGTATGTACTGTATGAGCGTTCCAATTTCTCTACATCCTTGCTATCACTTATAATGTCTTTTTAGTTTTAGCCATTCTATCGGTATGAAGTGATATCTCATTGTGGTTTTGATTTGCATTTCCTTAATGACTAATGATGTTGAGCATCAGGAGTTTATTTATTTATTTATTTATTTATTTATTTATTTTGAGTCAAGGTTCTCTGTCACAGGCTGGAGTGCAGTGGCACCCCTGCCTTAGCCTCCTGAGTAGCTGGGATTGCAGGCACATGCTACCATGCCCAGCCGATTTTTTTTTTTTTTAAAGAGACTTGCTGTGTTGCCCAGATTGGTCTTGAACACCTGGGCTCAAGCGATCCTCCCAGTGTCCTGAGATTACAGGCGTGAGCCATCACACCCTACTTGGGATTTAATGTTTAACCTTTCTAGAAGTACTGGCAGGGAGCTTAAAATCATAATGCTTTTATCTTTGTGACATGGAAACACGTATTACAATATATTAACTGGGAGCAAAAAGTTACAAAAAGGATGGTTCTGTTTTTTAGTATATGGTAAACTAGAAGCATATACTTTAAAACAGTGGTATCTGAATGGTTGGAATATAAGCCTCTTCTAAGCTGTCCCTGAACATATGTTACTTGGGCAAGAAGTTGTTTTTAAAGTCATAAATGTAGTCCACCCCATCTTTCCCCTCAGACCAGAACTGAAACCCGTGGACAAGGAATCAGAAGTTGTGATGAAGTGAGTGCTGGACCAGAGGGTTGGTGGGGAGGCGCCGGCTTACGGCTACCTCCTCATCCTCATCCTGCCTCCTGCATGCAGGTTTCCTGATGGGTTTGAGAAGTTCTCACCGCCAATTCTGCAGTTAGATGAGGTGGATTTCTACTATGATCCTAAGCACGTCATCTTCAGTCGTCTTTCCGTCTCTGCTGATCTTGAGTCCCGCATCTGTGTGGTATGAATGCTGCTTCTCTGTTCCATGAGCTGAGACTCTCCTGCCCCAGTATGTGGTGTGGATTGGCCTAGATCTCAGGCTGTAGTGGAAAGAGATCCACAGGAACAGGAGTTAGGGCTAAGGACGTTGCTGGACTTAAACTGACCTTGTCCTCTGGCCTCACAGGGCCACCCTGCAGGGAGAAAGAGCCTATTGTGTGTGTTTTATGAATACTTAAAGCAGTGCTTTATCTTATTTGTCTCAGTTCTGAGTTTTCTCAAACCATGGGACATCAAGGAGAGCACAGGCTTCAGGGTCAGTTCAGATCCTGACTGTTGCATTTCCTGACTTGGTTACCAAGCAGTTTTCTCATCCTTAAAATGGTGATAGCATCTACCTCATTTGGTTATTGGAAGAAGTAAGTCCCCAACACTTAGTAGATACTCAAGTATTGGTTCCCTTCGTATTTATTTTTCTGTATAGTTCCTTAAAAAATATTTTTTTGACTGTTCAAGGAGTCATTGGGACTACCCAGGACCCCTTCTCATCTTCCCTCTGCGTTCCACACACGTGCACCTTTTTTTAATTGACGTGTAATAATTGTACATTTTTGTGGGGACCAGAGTGACATTTTGATACATGTATATGTAAAATGATCAAATCAGAGTAATTAGCATATCTGTCATTTCTTTGTGCTAGGAACATTCAAAATATTCTCTTCTAGCTATTTGAAAATATACAATAAATTATTAACTGTAGTCACTCTGCAGTGCTATAGAACACCAGGACTTATTCCTCCTACCTAAGTGCAATTTTGTTTTCATTAACCAACCTCTGCCAAACCTATCTCTCAGTCCCCCTCTCTCCCACTACCCTTCCCCGCCTCTGGTCACCACAGTTCTACTCTTTATTTCTCTGAGCTTGACTTTTCTTAAATTTCCACATATGAGTGAGAGCAGTGTTTATCTTTCTCACACACACTCTGTAACATTTTTGTGTTTCCTTCAGGTTGGGGAGAACGGGGCAGGGAAGTCTACCATGTTAAAGTTACTTATGGGTGACCTGGCACCCGTTCGAGGCATCAGACATGCTCACAGGTGAGACCCACATCTGCTTTCATGCACACACACACACGGCCTCTCACACCTGCACTCTGTCATGGCCATTGCCTTCCACCCCCTTTTCCACCTCCATATCTGCCTGCAGGAATCTGAAGATTGGCTATTTCAGCCAGCACCACGTAGAGCAGCTGGACCTGAATGTCAGTGCTGTGGAATTGCTGGCACGCAAGTTTCCTGGTGTGTTAGGAATTTGGGTTGAGAAGGGAGAAACAGGCCAACTCCTGTAGCCGGGGTCTGCCTTGGGATGGGTGCAGAGCAGCCCGCCCTCATCTATAAGGACATGGGCATTTGGCAGCTTGGCTGGAGGGCCAAGGGAGGGAGTTGGGCCAAGAACCCACCTAATTGACAAGTCATTTTCCAGGGAGGCCCGAGGAAGAGTATCGGCACCAGCTGGGCCGGTATGGCATCTCTGGAGAGCTGGCCATGCGTCCTGTTGCCAGCTTGTCTGGAGGCCAGAAGAGCCGAGTGGCCTTTGCTCAGATGACCATGCCCTGGTGAGGCCTCATTTTCTAGAGCTGTTGCCCAGTAGAAGGTGATCTTCTCACCTTTGTATCAGAAGGGTTGTTTTCTCCCACCCCATCCCTTAACTGCCCACCTTCCTGGGTTCTGCCTTCCAGCCCCAACTTCTACATTCTGGATGAGCCCACAAACCACCTGGACATGGAGACGATTGAGGCTCTGGGCCGTGCCCTCAACAGTTTCAGGGTAGGAGTACCTTCACCCTTACTGTCCCCCAGGCCTCAGCACCCCTGCTGTCCCCTGAGCACCACGTGTGCCCTGTCTTTCAGGGGGGTGTGATTCTGGTGTCCCATGATGAGCGCTTCATCAGGCTGGTATGCCGGGAGCTGTGGGTGTGCGAAGGAGGCGGCGTCACCCGGGTGGAAGGAGGCTTTGACCAGTACCGTGCCCTCCTCCAGGAACAGTTCCGCCGCGAGGGCTTCCTCTAGGGCCACCAGGCTGAGGACTTGCCCAGGACATGGACTGGTCTCTCAGACCCCTGGGCCACCCACTCCAGGCTGTGGACCTCCCCCCACTTGGAGACAGCCTTATTCCCAAATGTCTCTCTCCTTTCGACTGGAGCCTCCTCTGCACAACCTGGGGATACCCGTCCAAGGACCTGTGTGGACTGGTCTCCCAGGGAATGGGTCGGGGGTACCCCCTGGGGTTACAGATGCCCCCACTACCCCAGCTCTGACTGGGCCCCAAGTGGCTGCTATGTAAATTAAATCTCCCCTGCCTCCTCTCTGCTGCTTCCTGGGCGTGACCACAGTGATACTTACTGTTGAGGGGTATGGGCTCTCTGATTGGCAGTTTCCTGTGACACTTGTATTGCATAAGGGATACAATGGCAGCACCAGCCTTGCCCCAGGGAAGAGACATTATCAAGGCCTTGGGACGTGGAGGTCATCTGCCTGACCCTGGGGTGGGCTGAGCTGATGGAATGAAGGGCATTGTATTGGCATCACTGTGGTGTGGTTACCCCTCACCTGGGCTCAGCCCCACCGAAGGAGTCTTAGGCTTTGCTGTCTCAGCCCCCACTGCCAGCTGCTTTCTCCAGTGGTTTCTGGCTCTGTCTTGCCCTGCTTCTCCGATCTGGACCCGCAGAGCTGAATAGAAACCATCTTTGTCCTTAATTTGCTTAGGTGATTTCATGTTTGTTGTTTTTCCTCAAACTATATTGGAGGGGCCTGAAAAGTGGGGGATTTAGGACAGGATCCGTCAGGAAGAAATAGAACAGTTTGTTTTAAGCAATCTTTACGAGGAGAGAGAAGCTTAACAGAGGTAGTATGATTATAAACATTATTTCTGAAAGATGTAATTGTTACTTAGAAGACATTAAATGGAGACCTTGGAGCTGGGAGCAGTGGCTGGTGTGTGTAGTCCCAGCTCCTGGGAGGCAAGAGGATCACTTGAGCCCAAGAAATCAAGGCCAACCTGGGCAATGTATCAAGACCCTATGTCTAAAAAAAAAAAACGAGAGAGACATTGCTTTGCTCTTGGTGACAACGGAGAAACTAGTGTCAGCAGAAGGAACTTGCTGGCTTCATGGAGATTGTAGTGACAAAGCTCAACCAAGAAATCTTAACTTGGAGCTGCTAAGGCTGATGTGGTATAGGTAGCTGGGCAGAGAAGCTTGTTGGGAGGGTCAGGGTGAATAAAGACAGGCTCTGTTGACTGGCCACACAACAGGTGACGGCTGATGACTGGCAGAGGTATGCCTGCCCCCTTGCATTCCTCCTTCTCAGAAGCCAGAGGAGTTCCTCCAGCCATGGCACTTCTGAGAGCCTGCTCACAGCCTCATCGTTCTCTCCCAACCTCAGTCCTGCAGATGGGTGTGCCAGGGAACATCTTCTGTAGGAGCTGGGCCTGCATGCTCCCAGCTTTCAGTCCGAGCCCCTCACCAGTTGTGACCCCCTGAGGGTTCTCCCAGCTCTTAGAGTGCCTGGAAATGCAGCCGAGGGGCTCTGGGATGCCGAATCAGCTTTCGTGCTCCTTGAACACATCCTGCCTGGCTTCTTTATAGGACCATTGTGAGGATTCACCAGTGAACCCCCAGTATTCAAGCACTCAGGAAGTGATTCCTATGTGACCGATCTGACTTGAGAGACTATCAGGGGAAAAGAAGTGAAATTTCTCTGAGTAGCTTCAGAGATAGACCAGTCCTCTGAGAGTGAGCTCCCAGCTGGGGACTGTTGAGCCCTGTCAGGCTTTAGAGAAGGGCTGTCGAAGTTGGGAGTATCACTAGGTGGCCTCCAGGTTGTCTTCCAATTTTATGATGCCATGAAAGAAATGTGAAGAGCCAGTGTAGAGGGCAGTATGAGTCTACACTGCAGGACTTCACAAAGGGGATCAATGAATCAGCAGCAGAGAAAGACCTCGCTTTCGGAAGTTACGGGAGCTGGCAGAAGATAGTTTTGAGGGATGGAAATATGTTAGTGTCAGCAGGCTTCATTTCAGAAAGTACAGGATGAAGAAGGGAGAGGGAAGTCTGACGTGGAAGAGGGGAGGTCACACTCACTCCAGGCTGTGCCTCACAGCCACCACCCCCTTCACTGGCCAACCCCACCCCCTACCCCCATTGGGAAGCCATCTCAGCTGCTCACCCTGGAGCTGCTCTGTTCACTTCAGGCCTTTAGGTCCACAGGAGCTGACCAGGTTGGCAGGTCTTAGTCCACTGAGCCTCCACACATTTTCAGGCAAACTGGTCCCCAGTGAGAAGGCAGGGGAAGAGGGGCCATGGGTCCCAGTCCACAAGTTTCTCCGAGATGCTAGTCAGAGAACTGCTTATTTCAATATGATTATTACTGTCTAGAGGTTTGTTGGACATGGACAATATTTTGTTAAAATGATTTCCGGGCACATTTTAGCCAGCATCAGAGCTCGGCTCTCCTCAGACCTGAGCATGCAGACTGGATGTCAGAGCCTGACTTGAAATCCCAGCAGACTGGCAGGGCGGGCCCAGGTTGCAGAGGGTGTTCCCAACTGGGCTGGAGTGGAGACCCCCCCTCAGTCCCACCCCCTCCAGCTGGGATTCCATGGCACTTTTGAGCAGTAATCCAAGCCCAGTGAAGGCCTCAGTCAACCCCATGTTCTGGAGCTGGGCTGGCCCTATGGGTTATCCTCAGCCTTTGGATGCCAGCTGCTGCCAGGAGGTGACCTGGCCTGAAGAGGAAGTTTTTTTCAGTTGAGCCAAACCCCCAAGGGGCTGACTTCTGAGGACTCTCTGCCATCCACACTCTTGGCAGCTGAGGTGACGATCCTTCATTCCTGAGAGGCTCTGGGCAGTCACCACATCATCCCCTACAGTGCCTAGCACGTAATAAGTGCTCAGTAGAGATGTTTGCTAAATGAATATTTTAGGAAAATTGATTTGAGAAAAACAGAATGACATTCAAGAGAGTAGAGGCAAAGAGCCATTTCCAAGATCCAGCCTTGAGAAGGTGAGGGTCAGGGTGATGGAGGGAGACAGGGTAGGGTGGGGTGCAGACTCAGCAAGGAGTTGCAAACTCAGCCCAACTAGAGAGGATTCCTTTTTCTGGTCAGCCAGAATCGAAATAAGATGAAACAAAAGCTTTGGAGCACGAAGAGACAAAGGGAACCTTTTTAACTTTCCCTTGTTTCCTCTTAAGAAGATGCTAAGGAACTTTTTTTTTTTTTTGAATAGGAATCTCACTCTGTCACTCTGACTGGAGTGCAGTAGCACACTCACGGTCACCGCAGCCTCAACCTGCTGAGCTCAGGTGATCTTTCCGCCTCAGCCTTCCAAGCAGCTGGTGTACCACCACGCCCAGCAAAATTTTTATTTATTGTAAAGACGCGATCTCGCCGAGTTACCCAGGCTGGCCTTGAACCCCTGGGCTCAGGCAGTCCTCTCACCTCGGCCTCCCAAAGTGCTGGGATTACAGGTGTGAGCCACCGCACCTGGCCAGGAGATTTCTTTTCTTTTTGAGTTGGAGTCTCACTCTGTTGCCCAGGCCAGAGTGCAGGGGCATGCTCACAGCCACCACAGCCTCGACCTACTGGGCTTAGATGATCCTTCTGCCTCAGCCTTCCAAGTAGCTGGAACTACAGGTGTGCACCACCATGCCTGACTAACCTGACTAATTTTTTGATTTATTGTAGAGATGAGGTCTTGCCAAGTTGCCCAGGCTGTTCTCGAACCCATGGGCTCAGGCAGTCCTCTCACCTCAGCTTCCCCAAATGCTAGGATTACAGGCTTGAGCCACTGCACCCGGCCAGAAACTTTCTTTTTAAAGTATTTTTTTAAATAGAGATGAGGACTTGCTATGTTGCGCAGGCTGGCCTCAAACTCCTGGACTCAAGCGATCCTCCCACCTCAGCCTCCCTAAGTGCTGAAATTACAAGTGTGAGCCACCGCAACTAGCCAGAAACTTTAAAACAGTAACAGTTCATATTTATTAGGCTCTTACCATATAATAGCACAGTTGTAAATGGTTTACCTGTATTAACCCAGTCAATCACGACAACCCTGTGAACTGGCACAATTATTGTCCTGTTTTATAGATGAGGAAATACAGGGGATTGACACGTGGCTAGCAGGGCTGGGACTCAGGGCCAGTCTGGCTCTGGAGCATAGCTCTTAACTGCTACACTGTGCTGCCGCTGCGCTCTTCATATGCCATGTGGAAGAGTCAAAGCTTGTTAATTCCATCACTTAAGCCTCATCCCTAGTAGAATGGGCAGGAGATTTGAGCATGCTTCTCTCAGGAGAGCAAGCTGATGAGTAGGAGTTTCTGGCACAGTGACTGACACATGCTAGGCACTCAGGAAAGCTGATCATTAAATAAGTGACCCAAAATTCATGGTACAGTGGAAAGGCCATGCACTGGATTAGTGCAGCTCTACCACTGATGACAAGCTTGGGCAAGTCCACTTCCCCAAGTAAATTATCCTTATCCATAAAATGGGTGTAACACAGTTTGTCTTGCCTGCTTCTGTGGGTAGTTGGATGGATTAAGACAAGTTCTTGTGTAAACAGAATAAAAATTTTTGTGAACCATAAAGTCCTATGAATCTAAGAGGTGTTATTTCATAGGAAGAGTGATGCGGTCAGCAGCGCAGAGCTTTCTCTGGGGACACATACTCACACTTGTGCACACAAACCTGCAGGCCATCCTCAAGATGATCGCCCCAGGAGGCCCCCAGCAGTCTGCCGAGCCAGGCATGAGAAAACACGCGGTTGACACTGCCTGGCACCTGCTGAGTTCCACAGCGTGAGGAAGAAATCACCATGCAATTGAAGCCCATTCTAATAACACACTGTATAGATCATGCCCCGTCGGTAATTCTAGGTTTCTGTTTCCTTTATGTTAAATAAATGGGTGGTGTGAAAGTGATTTCTACTTTACTGCATATGGAGAAACCTTTGAAACCCTAAATTAGAATAAATATTTGTTAACCCATGCTACAGCATTTTTAATGCTGGGGAATGCTTTCACGAACATTCTCTTTTGGTCTGGACTTTCCAATATGTGTAAGTGGCTTCTGCTGAGTTGTTCCCATTTTATTTTCTTTTATTTGAGTTTTTTTTTAATTTTTTTTTTTTTTTTTTTGATTTGGAGTCTCACTCTGTCGCCCAGACTGGAGTGCAGTGGCCGCTCCCGGCCACCGCAGCCTCGACCTGCTGGGCTCCGCGATCCTTTCGCCTCAGACTTCCAAGTAGCTGGAACTACAGGCACGCGCTACCACACCCGGCTGATTTTTTTAATTTATTTATCGTAGAGATGAGTTCTCGCCAAGTTGCCCAGGCGGGTCTCTAACCCGCGGGCTCAGGCAATCCACTCACCTCAGCCTCCCAAAGCGCGAGATTACAGACTGAGCCACCAAGCCGGCTTTTAAATTCTTTTCAGTAGAAGAAGTCTCACTCTGTCGCCCAGGCTGAAGTGCAGTGGCACACTCATAGCCACCACAGCTTTGTCCTGCTGGGCTCAGGTGATCCTTCTGCCTCAGTCTTCAAAGTAGCTGAAACCACAAGTATGCGCCATTATGCCCGGCTATTTATTTTATTATTTTATTTTATTTTAGAGTCTCACTCTGACACCTAAGCTGGAGTGCAGTGACATGCTCACAGCCACCACAGCCTTAACCTGTTGGGCTCAGGTGATCCTTCTGCCTCAGCCTTCCAAGTAGCTGGAATTACAGGAGTATGCTGTCACACCTAGCTAATTTTTTGATTTATTGTAGAGATGAGGTCTTGCCAAGTTGCCCAGGCTGGTCTTGAATCCCTGGACTCAGGCAATCCTCTCACCTCCACCTCTCAAAGTGCTAGGATTATAGGCATGAGCCACCACACCCAGCTGAAGTTGTTCCCATTTTATAGAAGAGGAATTTGGGGAAGGAAGATGTCAAGTGTCTTGCTTAGATTCAAATGCCTCTGTGTGTGTGTGCGGAGATGGGGCAGGAACCTGGATACCCAGGCCCTGACCTCACACCCTGGTCTGCTGGCCTGAACTTGGTTCTCCAGCCACTCATACAATGAGTGACATTCTCATGTCACGCTAGCCTGTGAGCTCACCCTTCTGTCCTTTTTCAAAAATTTTATTTCTTTATTTATTATAAAATGTGGGGTACAATTTAGAGTTAGGTATACAAACATTAATCATTCAAGTACCTTTGTTGATGAGGTATGCCCCCCCCCAGCCGTTTCCCTCAACTGCCCATACCACCCGCGCTCCCCTGACAGTTTTCTACTACTGCCAATCACTTTCTTATAGCATTATAATTGTTCAAGGTCACCTTATGAGTGAGAACATATGGAACTCAGTTCTTTGTTTCTGTGATAAATCACTGAGTCCTTCTGTCCTTTTAAGAAAGTATTTTGAGGCCTGGTGCAG